>JACCPG010002148.1:0-12250 GCA_016069955.1 Drepana arcuata | reverse complement strand
ACAACGAGAGCGACGTCTGTAAGATATCCGGCAGCGTGCAGCACAACGTGTAGCTACTGAACATTACGAACAAAAGGAACGACGTTTACAAGATTTGCGGCAGCGTGCAGCACAACGTGTAGCTACTGAAAATTACGAACAACAGGAACGACGTTTACAAGATTTGCGGCAGCGAGCAGCACAACGTATAGCTAATGAACATTACGAACAACGGGAGCGATATCTGCAAGATTTGCGGCAACGAGCAGCACAACGTGTAGCTACTGAACATTACGAAAAACGGAAACGACGTCTACAAGATTTGCGGCAGCGTGCAGCACAACGTGTAGCTACTGAAAATTACGATCAACAGGAACGACGTCTGTAAGATTTGCGGCAGCGTGCAGCACAACGTGTAGCTATTGAAAATAACGATCAACAGGAACGACGTTTACAAGTTTTGCGGCAGCGTGCAGCACAACGTGTAGCTACTGAAAATTACGAACAACGAGAGCGACGTCTGTAAGATTTCCGGCCGCGTGCAGCACAACGTGTAGCTACTAAACATTACGAACAACGGGAACGATGTCTACAAGATTTGCGGCAGCGAGCAGCACAACGTATAGCTAATGAATATTACGAACAACGGGAGCGATGTCTGCAAGATTTGCGGCAGCGAGCAGCACAACGTGTAGCTACTGAACATTACGAACAACGGGAACGACGTCTACAATATTTGCGGCAGCGAGCAGCACAACGTATAGCTACTGAAAATGACAAACAACAGGAGCGATGTCTACAAGATTTGCGGCAGCGTGCGCCACAACGTGTAGCTACTAAAAATAACGAACAACGAGTGACGTCTGTAAGATTTCCGGCAGCGTATAACACAACGTGTAGCTACTGAAAATGACGAACAACAGGAGCAATGTCTACAAGATTTGCGGCAGCGTGCGGCACAACGTGTAGCTACTGAAAATGTTGAAGAACAGGAGCGATGTCCGCAAGATTTGCGGCAGCGTGCAGCACAACGTGTAGCTACTTCTAATGACGAACAACGGAATCGACGTCTACAAGATTTGTGGCAGAGTATGGCACAACGTGTGTTTACGTTGATAAAGGTCCCAATCATATTTTTTCTCATACATCTACCATGTACAGACATGTACAGAGCCTTCACCAAGAGCAGATGGTCCCGTTTATTTTTAATCTACCGATACAGTATGTACTAAAATGTGATAATTAAACAAAAAATACAAGATTTGATAGTCATATGAAATTAAATACATTTAATACACATATTTTTTAACTAATTTAATTTCCTGTTTATACAGAAAATTGTAACTGCAAATAATGTTCAATACTTCCTCTTTAACTGTTTTTGCTTTTTTTTTACCCTTAGTAATCTAAATTATGATGACGGATGAATGAGTGAAAGATTGATGAGTTTGAGTGAAAGACTCAGTCGGTGTTGTTGCCGCATTGACTGCTCTGAATATTAAAATCTTCTTTGTCAATGTCAAATTTGTTCAATCTTCAAGTTTTGGGCATGCTTCCGGTTCATTCCACCACTCATCAAAGCGGTCATAGTCTGTATCACGTCTCAAGCTCTTTTCATCGTTGATTGCAGCACAAAGGTTGCAGTAAGGATCCGTCTCCGGGAATTCAGTTGGAGAATGATACGAGTAATGATTGTGCCACCGAAAGTAGTTGTAGTATTCGTCCTTATTGTTCATCAGGTAAACCATTTGCTTCACTAAATCTTCGACGTCCACCATCCTGGCATTTAAGTATATTCCATCGGGCATAAATCTGGTGGTTAAAGTCATATATGTAATGTCATTAGATATCAACTACAAAAACTTTAATAGAAAAGATAACACTGTCAAATTGATACTAGCTTAGTTTCTTAATTATCAGAAGTAAAGATCTTTTTGATATGGTATCTAAAACACCGATGTGTACTTTTTACTAGGGCTATCAACTCCAAACATCTTACCTGGTATAATTCGCACCTCCATATACGACGGGTACAGCGTAATGTTTGAGGGGACGCAGTAACTTCTCAGTAACATAATCTTCACTGAAGGAATTCTCGAAAGATAAATAGAAATAATAATCTTTTTCCACGAGATTAGCACAATCCTCCGGTGAATCCCAATCACAAGACATCCACCCACATCTTCCGTATACATCTAACGTATAGCCATATTTCTCTAATTCATCCTTAATTTCTGATGCCACTTGTCGCCTGTTATTACGAGCTTTACAGTTAGATACAAACCAAGCGGCGGCTTTGTGCTTGCCATCTAATTTGGCTCTTAAAGAGTCATCAATGGGTAACATGTTACCTACTTTTACCCAATTCATATCTTCTTTTGGACCAATCACATTGCCTGCTTTGTCTTTGATTATGATGTACCCGAAACAAATGTCGGATTTCAATCTGTATGTCCAAGTCCAATTGAAGAACCCGTTCAGTTGTTCGTGACATATTGGAAAGTAGACTGGAGCTTCCATGCTAGCGAATACGTAGATCTGTTGAGGGGATCTTGCAACGGGTATATTTGCATTATAACCCAAAAATTGTGGCCCATGAAATATGACCATATCAAAATCAGTTATATTAAAATTGTAATGCGTCTGACTGGCTGTTACGTAGCAATTCATTTGTGCACAATCCTTTTGAAGTAGCGCCTCTTGACCTGATCCCAGATAAATGATCGGATCATACACAGGAGTTGTCCATATTAGTATGTGTTTAATTATTGAAGTTTTCCTAGAGAGTAATTGTTTAATTGAATTGTACAATTCAAACCCAGATACTTCAAGCCAAAATAGAACTGAATTCATGCAGTAATACATGTACTTCGTTAGAGTCATTGTTGCTAAAAGTTTTATCGGGTATCATATAATATATATTATATTTACTGTAATATTTCACATAAATTTAACATTCTAATATATGAAATTCGTTCTAATATCGTATTATCACTATCACTAGGAATGAGGTAGAACGTCTGAACGCGTAGTGCATTTGGTATTGTCTGACGCTAGAAAAACACTTATACCAATTAACAATGCCGACAAAGCGCATTCTGGGCCCTTGTATTAGATACTTGTTGATACACCAAATTCATTAAATATAAATAAAAATAGCATCACATTTAATAATGCTCCCATTATAGTTTTCCATTACGTCCCAAATATATAAACAGCTTTGTCAATACGATGAAACAATCATATTGTTATGAATTTTATTAAAATAACTCTTATTGAGTTGTCTGCGGCCCTCGATCGAGGGCTTGACCCTCAAGACCAGTGACTGGCCCCAGGATGGCAACATATTTTTTTATACCACACGGGTGGCAAACAAGCATGCGTCCGCTTAATGGTAAGCGGTAACCGCCGCCTATGGACGCTTGCAACACTAGCGGTAACGCTCGCGCGCTGCCGACCCTGCAGGTATCTTCTCACACCCTTTGGCAACATGCCAAGACATGACAATTTAAGAATATCTGTGTAAAGTGGACCGTCTGTTCCTCTTCCTCTTCGTAGTTATGTATGTATAGTCGTGCTTGAGTGACGCCGATGGACTCGCCATCTGTCACGTTGACACCTAAAATATTTCTCTGGCGGAAAGTAGGTGTGTAGGTACCACCTATACGCCTTTACCTACCCCTTCGGGACCCTTGTGGGAAGGCGTGAGGATATATATAAAAAAGATTCTTAACTACTTCTATATATATATAAGATTTGGATTACCTTTTTAATATACATTATTATAAAGTTTTATTATTGTAAGCTTGTTTTTTGTAGTAAAAACAATTTTGTAAATTTAAGATTAAATTCAAAGACGCAGACGCATATCATACTTGAGAAACGACGTACGCGACGTACACGCCATCCCATACTTTGGCACCTTGCTGATATTACTTCCTCCTATTCCTTCGGGGATCCTTTGGAAGGCATGGATACATAGAATATATAACTAATGCTATTCGGATACTGATTGAAAACAAAAAACGCTTGTCATTTATAATTTAATTTGAAGTTTCCGAAGTACATGTGTATAGTTCATTCCACCATACATCAAAATATTCGTAATCTGTAACTTGATTTAAGCTATGTTCGTTATTGATGGCGGCACAAAAGTTGCAGAAGGGATCCGTCTCTGCGAATTCACTTGGCAAATGATAGGAATAATGATTGTGCCACCTGAAGTAGTTGTAGTACTGGTCTTTATTGTTTATTAAGTATACCATTTGCTTAACAACATTTTTGACTCCTAAATTCCGTACGTTCAGGTATATACCATCCGGCATGAATCTGAAATAAAGAAGTTATACTGACAAATATATTAAACCATTTATTTATACCTAATTAGTACGTCTATAAACCAATTACATTAATAAAAATCCTGGGTATGTCAGAGGAAGTATGAAAATTGCTTAAATTCAGTTGAGATGCGATTTCTTCGAAAGATTTGCGGTGTATCGATCTTGAACGAATCCGCAATTAAGAGATTCGCAAAACAACTGGCGTGAACGAGGGTGCGATAGTAAAGATGAAGAAAAGCGTAACATGGTTTTCTTGTTGGTTTTGACATATAGAAAGGATACGTGAAGAAAAATTTACGAAACGAATATACAAGGCGAAAGTGTGTGCAAGAAGAGGTAGAGGAAGACCACGTCCCAACTACCTAGATCAAATCACACAATCCAGGACGAGAACGTCAAGAGTACTCGAAACCGACGAGCATCTATGAAGAGACGACGAAGCGTAAGAGGTATGTAAGTAGAGAGATAACTGGCGCTTTATACTCTCTGCCTACCCCGTTAGGGACTCGGCGTGATGATATGTAGGTATAAATCACACCGTTTTGAGAATCAAACATTACTTACCTGGTATAGTTTGCACCTCCATAAACCACAGGCACAGCGTAGTGATTCAAAGCACGAAGTAGCTTCTCAGTGACATAATCTTCACTAAAGGAATTCTCGAAAGACAAATAAAAATAGTAATGCTTTTCAATGAGCTTTGAGCAATTCTCTGCCGAATCCCATTTACATGACATCCAACCGCATTTCCCGTATACATCTAACGTTAGCCCATGCTTTTCCAATTCATTCTTGATTTCTAATGCGATCTGTCGTCTATTATTACGGGCTTTACAATTAGATACAAACCAAGCCGCAGCTTTATGCTTACCATCTAATTTATATTTTAACTCCTCGTCAATTGGCTCCATATGTTCTACCCTTATCCATTTTATATCCACTTTTGGACCTACAACATTTCCTGTTTTATCCTTAATTATTAAATACCCCAGCAATTGTTCAGATTTTATTCTGTACGTCCACGTCCAATTGAAAAAATTATTAAGATTTTGGTTACAACTAGGATAGTATGCTGGGGATTCTTTGCTAGCAAATACGTAAAGCTGCTCGGCCGATCGTGTCGTAGGCAACTCTGGATTATAACCGACTATTTCTGGCCCATGGAAAATTAGCACGTCAAAATGAGACACATCCTGAAAAAATGTTCGGTTCGACGTTACATAGCAATTCTTTTGCGCACAGTTCTTCTGCAGGAATGTATTTTGACCGACACCCAAAGACTTGATCGGTGTCGTATTGGCCGAAGTCCATATCAAGATGTGTTTATTTTTTTTATAATTAATATGTTTAAATAGATTATTCATTGATATTACATTCACCATAGCAGTTATGTCGATAAACACAAATACGAAACCAAAAACTAAAACATGTGAAATAAACGTATATTGGTCCATAATTTCTAGTAATTAATATCCATTAAGATGCTATTACTCTCTTATGTGTCTAAACAACTCCAATATAATGAGAGAACGTGAACAATCTGATGCATTAATAAACATTTTGTTATCTCAATCTATTACACATCATCTAGTTATTTAATAATGGATATTTTCAACACAAAATAGGTGATGCAAGGGTGATTGTATCGAAGATATAATGGAAATGTTTATACCAATCCCGATATGTCAAGAACTTATTATATAGTTCTTAACAGTTCCAACGTATTGGAGTTCTATGCAACCGACATTTATTTGCTATTAATTCTAAGTAAATTATACTAATATTTATTCTCATTGAGAGAAGATAAGTAAGTGTCCTCTCTAAAATTGTTCCTAATATATTATAAGTAATGCTCGTGCTTGGAACATCGGAAAACCTATGGTATTCCATAGTTCCATGGGACCAGCTTATGGGCACACATGGGCATCGTTCCACCATTCAACAAAATTTTCATAGTTTGTCACACGTTTTGAACTCTCTCCATTGACTGCGGTACAAAGGGTGCAGTAAGGATCCGTCTCCGGGAATTCAGTCGGAGAATGATACGAGTAATGATTGTGCCACCGGAAATAATTGTAGTATTGCTCTTTATTGTTCATCAGGTAAACCATTTGCTTCACTAGATCCTCGATGTCCACCTTCCTGGCGTTTAAGTATATTCCATCGGGCATAAATCTGGAAATAACAAAATGCATAAGAACTTCAATCCACATTATCTCTAATACATATCTACATACGTACATATCATCACTATCGTCCCTAACGGAGTAATCAGAGAAAATATTTTCTCAAATACTCTTCTTCTCCTGTTTATTATAAAAAAAACTCGCAATATATTGTGGATGTGGATGACGCGAAAGAGATTTGTAAGTCTATTGAGAAGAAGAGAGACCAGAATACTCTTCTACGCTGTGAGGGACACGACGCGCTTATATGTCTACAAAATGTACGGTTTACATGTTCGCATACTTTCGTGGATATGCACAAATTCAGATAAAACATCGAATAAGTATACTCTAACCGAGCTCAAAGTAGCGGTTAAAATAATAATAAAAAATACTTTAAAGATTGGTAACCCCAAAAACATTGCTGAGCTAAAAAAAATTGCTAAAATTTTATATATTTATATAATATAATATATCCTCACGCCTTCCCACAAGGGTCCCCGAAGGGGTAGGCAGAGGTGTATAGGTAATACCCACACACCCACTTTCCGCCAGAGGTATATTAGTGCCAACGTGACAGATGGCGAGTCCATCGCCATTACTCAGGCACGACTAAACATACGCCTTTGAATTTCTTCTCAGACGTATGTAGGCTTCCTCTCGATGTTTTCTTTCACCGTAGAGCTCGTGGTGTGACTAATCAGTGTACTTAAGTTCAGAAAAACTCATTGGTACAGTCGAGACTATTATTATATTATTATATATTATATTTCTTTCTAAAAATACTCACTTTCAACGGAATTAACCTCACCTGGTGTAGTTTGCACCTCCATATACTATTGGCACAGCAAAATGTTTCAATGCGCGGAGTAATTTTTCGGTAACATAGTCTTCACTGAAGGCGTTCTCGAAAGACAAATAGAAATAATAATTATTTTCTATTAGCTTTGAGCAATACTCCATAGAATTCTTTGCACATGAAATCCAGCCGCACTTTCCGTACACGTCTAGTGTAAAGCCATGTTTCTCTAGTTCTTCCTTAATCTCTAATGCAATTTGACGCCTATTGTTTCGAGCTCTGCAATTAGACACAAACCAAGCGGCGGCTTTGTGCTTGCTATCAAGTTTATCTTTTAAAGTTTTGCTTATTGGTTTCATATTTTCAACTTTTACCCAATCAATATTTTTGTTAGGTCCAATAATATTTCCAGATTTATCTTTGATTATGATGTAACCGTACAAATAATCCGAATTTAATTTGTACGTCCATGTCCAATTGAAGAATCTGTTAAGTTTTTGGTCACAAATGGGAGAGTGTATTGGCGATTCCATACTAGAAAATACATATATCTGGTGAACTGATCTCAAAGTCGGTAAATCAATATCGGGCCACACAAGTTCTGGTCCGTGGAAAATTATTACATCAAATGTTGACACATTGCGAAAAAAATGTCTATCTGATGTTACTTGGCAATTAATTTGTGCACATTTTCTTTCCAAAAATGCTTCTTGACCCGTACCCAAATTCTTGACCGGATCAGCTTCAGGTGATGTCCATATTAAAATGGTTTTCCTTTTATCATTCACAGCAAATCCATTTACAATGTCAGTTACCTCCATCGTATCCAATGCTATACCAAACACTTGGAATATAACACAGTAGTAGTATAAAGCCATAATTATTTCATGAATTGTCTGCATATTTTGGATTTATGCTTTTACCTAGAGGCTAGCTTTTAATTTTCCTGAAGCAATATTTCTTAATTTTTAATGTTATATGTAATATATATATTTAATTTTTTTATATTAAGTTTATTTACCATCGGAATTATTTACCACGATTAATATAATCTGTCACTCGAATGAATAACAACACTTATAGTGTAACTAACCAAATTTAATCAATCGTACACCATCGTGTATCATTGTATCTCATTTCGAGATAGAACCATTTGTAAATATTGCCTTTAGGGTAACGCAGATATTTTGGTTCACTATATAAACGCTACAATAATTTCTACATATTTTTTTTATGGAACACGAGATTGTGATGTGCTGGGTACTTTAATAATGCAATAGAACTTTTATGTTATATCTTCGAGAGAGAAAAACCATTAAATATCCAAACTTCCAACTTTCAACTCTATAATATTAATAGGTGGTAGCTTAATGTCCTAATCCTAGGTATAAGCCATCACCATTTCAACTTTCTGCCAAATCGGTTCAGCCGTTTTGCCGTGAAAGAACCGCAAACATTTCAACTTACAAACTATTTTTTACCTAAACCTATACCTATATTTTACTATTACTATACCTGTATAATATTAGAAGATAAGATTATGTTCATGTATACAGAACCGTCTGAGCGAAAAGTTCCATCTTTGTCTTCTTAATACAGACAATTAAACAATTTGTTTATTTATTCGTACTGTACGAGTCCAGTATAAGCAAATTGGTTCTAATGACAATGTTTGGTTCCTTGCGCGCGAGTGATACAAGAGCTGCGTCTATATGCAATGAGAACAGTTTCCTGGTCTGTCTTAGCAGGATAAAAAATCAACGGAACCTTATGAAGAAATTTTTAAAGGGATCTTTATTTTGCTTGTGATTTTTGTTTGCATACAAATATTACTTTAGTAAACATTAAACAATATATAGTGCGATGATATCATGACAATCAAATGCTTTACTAACACACATTTACTAATACATATTTTGAGCGAAATTGTTTTTGAAACTTCGCCATGATAATGATTTTAATTAATATACCAGTTCAGGAAAATATGAATATACATAAGCATCAAGCATATATTTTTTTTGAGGTTTTAGAGATTTTATCAATGCAGAAGAAGCTTTACGTGATTATAGATTTAAAAACATAATTGTTTTGCCGTAAAACCATATGACACACATAGATAGAGCTTTGAAGAGGAGACAATAAGATCTATCCTTTACAAATCGATGCCTTTACAAATGACCTGCGCCTAATTTGTTTCGCAAAATTTTAGACCATCTATCTAGCAAATGGTGACTATGTATAAGTATCCTTAAAATAATGAACTAGCTACTAACTCAACGGGAGTCTGAAATTTTTTAATCCAACATAAGAACCGATGACATCCTTCAGTCTTGGAAAAAATCTTAATCTTCTACCTCTCCACAAGCATTTGCGTCGTTCCACCACTCGTCAAAGTGGCAATAGTCTGTGTCACGTGTCAAGTTCTTTTCGTTGTTGATTGCGGCGCAAAGGTTGCAGTAAGGATCCGTCTGCGGGAAGTCAGTTGGCAAATGATACGAGTAATGATTGTGCCACCGAAAATATTTGTAGTATTCGTCCTTATTGTTTATCAGGTAAACCATTTGCTTCACTAAATCTTCGACGTCCACCATCCTGGCATTTAAGTATATTCCATCGGGCATAAATCTGAAACGTTAACATTTACAAATTGGTTCTATGATATGTAATACTACCAATGACTATATAATGCTCTATGGTGGCAAAATCGCAATTTTAGTCCGCCCTGGTAATTTGTAAAATAAAAACGTGTTTCTTGTTAAACTATGTATAAAGTTCAGTAAAACACATTTTACATACATACATACATATCATCACGCCAAGTCCCTAACGGGGTAGGCAGAGAGTATAGAGCGCCAGTTCTTTCTAGACTTACATACCTCTTTCGCTTCGTCCACATTCATCAGTCTCTTCATACATGCTCGTCGGTTTCGAGTACTCTTAACGTTCCCGTCCTTCAGAGTCCGATCTATTTGATCCAGGTAGTTGGAACGTGGCCTTCCTCTGCCTCTTCTTGCACACACTTTTGCTGTGTATATCTGTTTCGTCAATCTTTCTTCACTCATCCTTTCTATGTGTCCAAACCAACGTAACATGCCTTTCTTCATCTTTACAATCACGCTCTCATTCAAGCCAGTTGATTTGCGAATCTCTTCATTGCGGATTCGATCTAATATCGTTACGCCGCACATTTTTCGAAGAGATCTGAACTGAACTTCAATATACTTATTTATCCCATCACAAGCTATACAGATATGGTACAGTACACTATGTAATATAATCGGTTAGGAACATGCATCCGTTTTCGAAGAAGAATTTAAGTATGTACAACATCTATTAAGAATCGCTTTACCTGGTGTAATTTGCACCTCCATATACCACAGGCACAGTGTAATGTTTGAGCGGACGAAGTAATTTCTCCGTAACATAATCCTCGCTAAAGGAATTCTCGAAAGACAAATAGAAATAATATTGATCTTCGATAAGCTTTGAACAGTCGTTCCCGGAATCCATGTCACATGACATCGAGCCGCATCTTCCATATACGTCTAATGTGAATCCATACTTTTCTAGTTCTTCTTTAATATCAGATGCGACCTGGCGCCTGTTATTCCTAGCTCCGCAATTAGAAACAAACCATGCGGCGGCTTTGTGTTTGCCTTCCAATTTAGATTTTAAAGCGTCATCAATTGGTTCCATGTTTTCAACTTTTTTCCAATTAATATCTTCTGCCGGACCTATAAGGTTTCCGTTTCTGTCCTTGATTATCATATAAACGTATAGTAGATCTGATTTTAATTTATGCGTCCAGGTCCAATTAAAAAACTTATTGAGGCTTTGATTACAACTTGGGTAGTGGGTTGGAGATTCCATGCTAGCAAACACGTAAATCTGGTGCGTTGATCTTTCTTTCGGCAGTCCACTATATTTCCGTACAATTTCTGGTCCGTGGAAGATTATTGCATCAAAATGAGACACGTTATGGAAAAATGATCTGTTTGATGTTACATAGCAGTTAGTATGAGCACAGTTCTTCTGTAAGAAGGCCTCTTGACCAGTTCCCAAATACTTGATTGGATCAGCGTCGTGTGCCGTCCAGATCAGTATATATGTGTTTCTTTTCCTTTGCATCTTTGATAACAATTTGTTAATTGTTATAAGGCTATTTATAATATCAGTACTTACTATATCAACCCACAAGAATGTAGTACCAACTAGCATGGCAAAGAAGCATAAGCTCCTGGCTGTTATAATTTTGTGGATTAATTTTTTTTCGAGTCCCATTTTAAAAACCACTATACTTGATGTATATAAATGGATCAACTCCAGTGATGTAGACGCTATGTAGATGTAATGCTAGTTTTATGATTCATCTAAGTAGGTATCGACTTTTTAGGGTCCCGTTGAAATGTTTTTTAAGAAAGCTTTGGATGATTATGGAAAACCTAACTAATATGAATGCGAAAGTAAGTTTGTTACGCTAACTCGTCTCAACTCCCAATCATGAGTTGAGAGAGCCGTGGTGGCCGAGTGGTTATAGCAGTTGCCTGCGACGCACAGGTCGCATGTTCGAATCCCGACTGTAACAATGAGTTTTTCTGAACTTAAGTCCAGTGATTAGTCACACCACGAGCTTTACGGTGAAGGAAAACATCGAGAGGAAACCTGCATACGTCTGAAAAGAAATTCAAAGGCGTATGTAAATGTATAGTCGAGCTTGAGTAACGGCGATGGACTCGCCATCTGTCACGTTGGCACCTAATATACCTCTGGCGGAAAGTGGGTGTGTGGGTATTACCTATACACCTCTGCCTACCCCTTCGGGGACCCCTGTGGGAAGGCGTAAGGATATATATATATATATATATATATATATATATATTATAATCATAATTAAATTTGGAATATACATTGTTTGGTATAGAATAAGAAAAAGTAATAGAAAAAGACATGGGCTACGTAATGCGTTT
>JACCPG010002146.1:0-31045 GCA_016069955.1 Drepana arcuata | reverse complement strand
CACATATATTTAGGTGCCAACGTGACAGATGGCGAGTCCATCGCCGTTACTCAAGCACGACTATACATACGCCTTTGAATGTCTTCTCAGACGTATGCAGGTTTCCCCTCGGTGTTTTTTTCACCGAAAAACTCGTATTCAAATAAAAATTTTATCTTTTTATTTCAATCTATCAATTTGTAGAAAAAGCATCAGCCAAAGACATCTATATACATACTGATATATTGTAACACGTTTGAGAAGAAATTCAAAGGCGTATAGCGTTCTTGAGTAACGGCGATGGACTCGCCATCTGTCACGGTGGCACCTAAATATATCTCTGGCGGAAAGAGGGTGTGTTACCTCAGTCTATATACGAGGAGTAAAATGTCAAAACTGAAAATAAGTCTCAAAATAATTCAGAACTAACGGCGCTAAAGTCATGGCTCAAAATTCAATGCGCTTGGTGCCACGTTGTGTAGCGGGTCAGAAAAGCGATAGTTTTGCGCCGTTGCCCAAAGGCCCTGTGTTTACCGTTGGCGCGATCCCTTTCTTCGTGACGTAGCCAACGGTACTCCGCTAGTGATGCCCCTTGCATCGCAATCTCTGCACACGTTATCGATAGAATGTCGCGCTAGTTGGTAGTCAGTTTACGATAGAATCAATGAAGGTTTTAGTAAAAAAAATTGTGTGTATACTTGAATGGGTGGTTTGAAAATACATATACTGCACTACTTAACCCACCTAGCTTCGGTGAAAAAAACATTTCCTGAAACATGATCGCAGCGCCTACGGGGTCCAATTGCATTTTCATTACACAAAATTACCTCCAAATCGGTCCAGCCGCTTAGGAGAACTTAAGTGAAACACGTACAGAATAAATATACATGTTAAGATAGGTATATATTATACCGATGTATATATATATTTTACGAATGGACCTATGTCAAGTTCAAGACATCTTTGTAATTAATGTACATACATAGAATTCTAGCTTTATTGATGTTCTTAAATCAAATCAAATCAAATTTCGAGATGTGATTGTAAGATGAAGAAAGGCATGTGCATGTTACGTTTGCTTGGACATACAGAGAGAATGAGTGAAGAAAGGTTGATGAAACAGATATAGAATACGCAAGGCAGACCACTATCTGGGTACTAGATAAAATCGCACACTCAAGGATGGGAACGTCAAGTGCGAAAGCAGAGAATATGTTTAAAAAGGCTTATGTAGAACAGATAAACTCCATGTACCTTCAGCTAAATTACACCAAAACTAGCGACTCATTTGTCGGGCAAGGTTTACGCTTTTGTAGAGTTTAAAGCTGCTAAATGTAAATTAATTCAAAAAGCGTATTATACAACATCAGATTATTTAATAACCTGTAATGCCCTTAAAAGGGATTTATACATGGCAATTAATTGCTTATATGTAAGATTTTCCTTTTTCTACCACTATGTAAAAGGGAACAAATGGTAAAAAATAGGGAGTTTGTCTCGCCGTTTCTTCTCCTGACAGCTTTTTTTTCTTGGAAACGGAGGTAACTTTAGTTTTAATTAAGTGTGTGACGTTCAATAAGTGTTCCCTGTGTCCCTTACGTTGAATAAAATATTATTGCTTTTGATTTTTTATGCATGTGGATGAAGCGTAAGAGATCATTAAGTTTGGAGAGAACTGGTGTTCTACTCCCTCCGCATTTACCCTGATGGTCGGCATAATGATATGTACATATATATGTATTTCTATGCACACTTAACAAACTCTAAACATGAACCCACCATCGTTTATTATTTATCGAACCAATATTCTGACCATTTATAGATTCATAAATCCGCCCTAATGACGCTACCCACCGAGCCTAACCTATATCGACACACCCCCAACGCATCACTAGTGCTAGTGATGTGACGTAGCTAACGGTGCTTGCAGTTAGACTCACCCACATACTGAGTAACTGTGTGTGCGGCCGTTATACGGACGCGATCCGTGCTCGGCGCGCGACTCCGGCTTGGGAAATTAAAAAAAAGTAAACATGTCATATAACATGTCAAACCAGTACTGATTTGCACCTTGACAATACTAGCTGTCGCCGGTGACTTTGTACGCGCAGTGTATAGTCTTGTACGTGGGTCGAGTTCCTGCAACGCAATATTTTGAAGTTCGAACCTCGATTGTAACAAGAAGTTTTTTCTAAACTTATATAATGAACTGCATACGTTTGAAAAGAAATTCTTAGATAGACATATCATCACGCCGAGCCCCTATCGGGGTAGGCAGAGAGAATAGAGCAACAGTTCTCTCAAGACAAATATATATACATCAAGAGTACTCGAAACCGACGAGCATGTATGAAGAGACTGATGAATGTGGACGAAGCGAAAGAGGTATGCAAGTCTAGAGAGAACTGGCGCTCTATACTCTCTGCGTACCCCGTTAGGGACTCGGCGTGATGATATGTATGACATCTATGTAATACGTATGTATGTACGTATACCTATGCTTGAGAAAGTAAGTCTGTTCTGTGAAGTTGCTAAGTAAGATAAATACACTATGTATATCATCAATCAGAGTTCAGAGGCATTCAGATCTTTTTCGCATCATCCACGAACATCCAATATAAGTATTATTAATATTTAAGCTAGCCTTTTCACCTGTGTTAACTGCTGCTCTGCACTGCTCCGCCCCCTATGGCAGAATCATAATGAAATTAAATTGCCTTGCCTTCCTCAATACACGCGCTATCTATTGTAACCTATTGTAAAAAGATTTATTCAAATTAGATTGGAAAAATCGTTCGAGTAAGTACCAGCGACGCAAAGATTGCAAGTTCGAAGCCCGACTGTACCAATGAGTTTTTCTGAACTTAAGTACAGCGATAAGTCACACCACGAGCTTTACGGTGAAGGAAAACATCGAGGGGAAACCTGCATACGTCTGAGAAGAAATTCAAAGTATGTATAGTCGTGTATATGAGTAACGGCGATGGACTCGCCATCTGTCACGTTGGCACTAAAAATATATCTCTGGCGGAAAGAAGGTATACTACCTATACACCTCTGCCTCCTTCCTGCCTTCCTCTCGATGTTTTCCATCTCAGCAAAGCTCTTGTTGTGACTACTCACTGTTCTCAAGTTCAGAAAAATACATTGGTACAGTCGAGATGAAGAACTTGCTTTTTTTATTTTCCTGTCGAACCACTCGTCCACCAAGTCTCTTAATATAATTTATTCAATAAATATTTGAATACCTCTTTGTAAGTATTAATTTTGATTTCAAATCGGCAATCGTAAGTCATCGGCTTATTAATGTGCAATCGACAGAAACCGTGCCGATTGAGGGCGTTGAACCCGCGGAACCGGTCAAGAACTAAGAACCAGACATTTTGAAAAAAGAACAGAAATGGTTACTAACTACTACAACGACACCGTTATTTATGTTCTATCAAGTTTTTTTTTCCTTTTCGTGAGAAAGTAGCAGTAGTTTTCAAGCTTTTGTTTGTGGTTAAATTATTTTCCTTTGCTTTAATTATGATAGCCACCTAGTTTTTAATGATCTCTTTTTACCCACCACTGATAAACAGTGACCAGTCCGTATATTTAAAAAAAGCTAATTTTAAATGGATTAAAAAGTACACATGTGATTAAATCTATCGTCAGTATTTCAATAAGAATCTAATAAGCATACATACATACATACATACATATCATCACGCCAAGTCCCTAGCGGGGTTAGTCCTTAGCGCCAGTTCTCTCTAGACTTACATATCCACATTCATCAGTCTCTTCATACATGCTCGTCGGTTTCGAGTACTCTTAACGTTCCCGTCCTTCAGAGTCCGATCTATTTGATCCAGGTAGTTGGAACGTGGCCTTCCTCTGCCTCTTCTTGCACACACTTTTGCTTTGTATATCTGTTTCGTCAATCTTTCTTCACTCATCCTTTCTATGTGTCCAAACCAACGTAACATGCCTTTCTTCATCTTTACAATCACGCCCTCATTCACGCCAGTTGATTTGCGAATCTCTTCATTGCGGATTCGATCTAAAATCGTTACTCCGCACATTTTTCGAAGAGATCGCATCTCAACTGCATTCAAGTTATTTTCATACTTCCTCTGACATACCCAGGATTCGCTGCCATATAATAAGGTAGGTACCAATATCGCGTTGTGGACAGCAACTCGAGCATTCTTGCTCAGACTTTTACTGCCCATCAACGCCGACATGGCTCCATTCACCTTATTTCCGGCAGTTATCCTTCTTTCAATATCTTTTTCATACTTTCCATCTCGTGTGAACATGCTTCCAAGATATACAAATTCATTCACTTGCTCTAGAATTTGCCCATTTACCGATATAGCACACTCGGTCACTTGTTCATCTCTTTCGAATACCAGAACCTTAGTCTTGCCAGCGTTTAGGCGCAGCCCCTTCTTATCTAATAAGCAAAAAATATATTTATTATAAGAATATATGTAGTTTTAGTGTCCATCTCAACTTAACGTCTCGATTTTACCAGTACTTTTGGTATCATAAACATTTACAGTTGACAGTTTGTCTATGCTTAGCAAATATAGTGCGAACAAAGAATGTCAACAAAGAATTTCTAATGTGTGACCTTGATTTGAAAATCGAGAATACAAAAGAAATAACCTATAAATAACCGACAAAAACCGTTCCACCGCGATCCGCACGCTCATTCATACAAATCATGACCTATATTAAATGGTAGCTTAATACAGTTCCTATTTTAAAATTCGCGCCACGACCGCCTAAAAAAATGTACGTGACATTACGAAGTTCGAAAGCACCGTAACGATGACAGAACATAGGAGTTGCGCAATGTAACGCGTCGGGGTCAACGCACTAAGTTCGGCTGTCTCCCGTTAGCTGGCGCACGTGACGGCGGTTTTTACTTTTAAATTTTTGCAATTTAGTACCGCTATCGGATAATAGGGGGCGCTGACTCTGTACTGTTGTTTTCTAACGCCCGTTAACTTTCGCGAATTTTTTTAATACCGTAAATAGTAATAAAGAACCACTTGAGTTTTATTAATGTGTATTTAAATAGCTTTGCACGAATAATGATAGCTAAATATAGCTCATTTATTACCTTACCTTCATTTATATCAAAATATTTCTTCTGCCGTTTGCTTCTCGTCAGCCGTGGTGGCCGAGTGGTTCGAGCAGTTGCCTGCGACACAAAGATCGCAAGTTCGAATCCCGACTGTACCAATGAGTTTTTCTGAACTTAAGTACAGTGATTAGTCACACCACGAGCTTTACGGTGAAGGAAAACCTCGAGAGGAAACCTGCATACGTCTGAGAAGAAAATTCAAAGGCGTATGTATAGTCGTGCTTGAGTTACGGCGATGGACTCGCCATCTGTCACGTTGGCACCTAATGTACCTCTGGCGGAAAGTGGGTGTGTGGGTATTACCTATACACCTCTGCCTATCCCTTCGGGGACCCTTGTGGGAAGGCGTGAGGATATATACTCCGTTCTCTTGTATCTCTTTCTCCCACTCTCTTACAAATTAGGTGCGTTAGCGTGCGTGACACTGGGAACAAGTATTGAATGGGCATATTCAAGTTATGTAACGGGTTGAGACACATTTGACGTTTGTCATAGTACTACAATACTTTCAATTGATTTCCTTATTTTGATTCGATACCATTGTACCGATAGCAGAGCTAGAATGGAGTTTATAATAATAATAATGATAATATATCCTCACTCCTTCCCACAAGGGTCTCCCGAGGGGTAGGCAGAGGTGTATAGGTAGTACACACCCAGGTTGTTTTGATGTGAAACATATAGCCGCACGTAAAACCGATTTCAGGCGTGGCGACGCATGCCGTGGCGACGCGTCGCCATACTTCGGTTACCATCGACCAATTGTCACAGTAATACCGTCCTCAGAGGAAACATCGAATATAACTATTACCGAAGTCGACGACGTTACGAATTAAGTAGTTACGATTTGGAATAAATTCGTAAATTTTATGCTAGAGATATGCTTATGTGAACTCATTCTTTTACATCAGAATTGACTGAGTTGAAGGTATTTGGTAAGGACCCGCGTTCATACATGTACTATGAAACTACAATACTGTACAATATGTGCAAGAAGAGGCAGAGGAAGACCACGTTCCAACTACCTGGATCAACTCGATCCGACGCTCAAGGACGGGAACGTCTAGAGTACTCGTAACCGACGAGCATGTATGAAGAGACTGATGAATGTGGACGAAGCGAAAGAGGTATGTAAGTGTAGAGAGAACTGGCGCTCTACTCTCTGCCTGCAGCATGAGGGTCTCGATGAAATGACATGTATGGTTACCTTCATCACTGCATTTACCATCGACAGGGAATTCATCCCTATACGTCGAAACCAAACTTGTCTCGCACTGCGGTGCACCAGTTTCCTTAGTTCGGCTATAGACTGAACTCCCCGTTGAGGTTTCCCTGAAGAGAAAAGCATAGAGTTCTTCAAAGATGTGTAAAAGGTTCTTGCAGGGTAGGAGGCGGTAACCGCTAATCCTTATACATCCAGTTGGTAACCGCGCTGAAAATAATTCATGGTCACATTGATGCTCCCGCCCTCCACGATCACCTGTGTCGGTTCCATGTGCCCGACAACTACTCGCGCTTTAGGAAGCACAAGCTGTTTGCCGTTCCCGCGAGCCGAACAGTCGCACGAGCGCGCTCCCCTGTTCCGCGCACCCTCTCCGCACTCAACGCTCTTCTGGAGGAATATCCTGAATGTGATTTGTTTGCGGATGGTTGGAAACATATCTTGTTAGTATGTCTGGAGTACTGTGAGAAGACAGTATGAAAGCGTGAACATATTGGTGTAAGTGGCATTGGCCATTCTAATATGAAATATAAATAAATAAATGTAACAAAATACTGAGCCCGTCCTGTCTGCATGTTTTCTATGTGAGCGTGTCTGATTGCGTCATAGCGCCCAGTCCTTCCGCATTGGTCCAGACCCTGGCATAGTTTCAGGTCAACGGTCTATATTACGAACTAGGAGCCACAAAGGCAACCGTGCAACTCCTCCCAATTAGGTCCATTATCCTATGACCTAAAAACATAATTTCGATCGTATTTGAAGGTCGTACATATTCTGCTGTCCATACGAATATAGGGCTACGGAGTTACATAAATTCGATTATGTGCCTTTTTCGTCATTTCTGAAACGATCGAAGCGGCTAGAAGGGGACGCGCGTAGGAGTTGGAGAGGGATGGTGGAAGCTCGCGCCTTGCGCATGCGTGGGCACGTGTCGGCGAATATGGGGCGGTATACACGTGGGAAGGTTTACAGGATATATGCTGAGATATTTTGAATTCGAATGGACCCGCCATCTGTCACGTTGGCACCTAATATACCTCTGGCGGAAAGTGGGTGTGTGGGTATTACCTATACACCTCTGCCTACCCCTTCGGGGACCCTTGTGGGAAGGCGTGAGGATATATATATACATATATATATATATATATTTTGAATTGTTCGTGATCTAAAAAGAATTTATTTTTGTATTTAAATATAAATCACGCCGAGGCCCTAACGGGGTAGGCCATTGGGGTAGGCAGATAGTATAGAGCGCCAGTTCTCTCTAGACTTACATACCTCTTTCGCTTCATCCACATTCATAAAAATAAATATGTATACTTTAAGATGTATGTGGACGAAGCGAAAGAGGTATGCAAGACTAGAGAGAACTGGCGCCTCACTTTGCCTACCCCGTTAGGGACTCGGCGTGATGATAATATGTATGTACTATACAATATTGTGTGTTATTTAAAAAGCATTAGTTTTGATTAGATTTTGTTGTTTCATTCGTACTTTCTCTGATTATTACGTTTAATGTTTGAAGGAGATAAAAGAAGACTTTATTAAATAATAAAAATTTACCGAGTATTAAAAAAATATATATATATATAATTTCTATATGTAGTATATTCTATTGATAGTTTAATATATACATATATTTATATAATTATTGAGAAAACACACAATATCAATATTCGCACAGATACACAACAAAAACACAGACATCAGTAAAGATTCCATAACATAATAAATCCAAAAAAATCACTAATATATTTCTAAAATATCACAAGAATTATCTCGAGACAAATACCCGGAAGTGTGGCCTCGTGTGGCTACGCGGCGCGCGGCGTAGCGCTACGCTTTCGTAGGCCTCGCAGTGGCTACGAGCGCGGTCGCCGTGTCTACGTCGCGCCCGCAAATATAGGACACGGTGTCAATGTGTGTCTCCGCGCCACAGCCGGCCACAACAAACCCGACAACATGTGAACACTGGTGACACGACACGGCCCAAATAAAAAACACGCTTGTGCCTACCCCGACTGACACTGCCATTCGATTTTCAATCCGTATACAATAGTTATCGACGCACAAAGTTAGATCCATTTTTGGGTAGGACGCCGACCCCTGACCCAGATACGGTGCAGCTGCGCTCTGCATTGCCCGCAGTCGGACTAACAAGCGGACCTTTAGGCCGCCATCCTCGTGTTCAAGCCACTACCCTAGCGCTCCAGTGATATATGAATAGTGTTCATTAGCATAGCATCTTCTTAGTGTAGAATAGACGTGCAATAATTTTAATGTACCCTTCGACTGAGCTGATAAGTCTGACGTTTCCCTAATTAGTGTTGTGCGTTTATCGATGTGTAACGGTTGAGTATGAGCGACAAAATGGCGGGCAATCGTGACAATAGCTTGGAGGGCCAGCTGACGCACGTGATACAACATCACATGTCGCACCAGGGGCGGAGGCGCAAGTGAGCGTACACCAGGTGCAGAGTCCGTCCGGGAGCTTGACTAAGCGGCATCAGATCATAATAGACATCAAGCAAGACATCGATATCGACGAGATGTCCACTCGGTCGCTGGCCGAGAGCGTGATGGAGACGCTAGGGGCGAGATCGGCTTCCGTATATATAGACAATTCACAAGCCAGCGGCCAGAGCTCCGATCTGGAGTCGCTAACGACAGTCAACGTCATAGTGGCAAATGATTTGAGCCAAGCGACGCCGAGCCCCCAGGTCATAGACGAGGACCCCCCGCCCGAGCCGGCGGAGAGTTCGGCAGGATTGCCCGGGAATCGAATTGCTGTCGATAGGATTGTGGAGATGACCAACGCGGCGAGTGAGTCACCTGCGTCGACATCCACTCCAGCGATCACGCCAGCCACCACTACTGCGTCAGGTAATTGATCAGGTTCACGAACATTGCATTATGGATACATTGAACTCTTTCGCTACACCCACATCCATCACTCTCTGCTTAATGAAGAAATTAACATTGTATGTACGTGGAAGGAAAGAGGTCTGTGAGTGTAGAGAGAACGCACGCTCTACTCTCTATTTCTACACCGTGAGGGATTCGACGCGATGATATGTATGTATGAAACATGATTCCCCTTACATGTAAACTCAAAAATGACACAAAGAACCTTGAGAATTACATCGACATACAATTCTCTTTTTTTTTCAAATGTACTTTCTCAAGGACGGGAACGTCAAGAGTACTCGAAACCGACGAGCATGTATGAAGAGACTGATGAATGTAAACGAAGCGAAAGAGGTATGTAAGTCTAGAGAGAACTGGCGCTCTATACTCTCTACTCTCTGCCTAGCCCGTTAGGGACTCAGCGTGATGATTTGTATATTTTCTCACAATATCACGCTGTTAAGCTCGAAATGTGAATCACCGTAATCTTCAGATAAGCTTCCCAGCAAAACCCAGTGGTATGAAACATCGACAATGACTCTGCAGGCGACTAAACAAAGTATCACGTCTCTACCTGTCCCTTTCGAATTTTATGGATTTCTTAAAAGCTTGCGCGTCCTTGACGATTGGCGGGTGCCTCCCGTATCGAGGGAGAGCAAAATTATTTACCAATATTTACATATTATGTACACATTTGTTTATTAAACAGCCGTCTGGTCTTTTGGTCAAAGCTGCTGCCGAAACTTAAGGTCGGTGGATCGATCCCCGCTGAGGGCAGATATTTGTGTGATGAACACGAGTAAATAATAATAATATCTCCTCACGCCTTCCCACAAGGGTCTCCGAAGGGGTAGGCAGAGGTGTATAGGTAGTACCCACACACCCACGTTTTTGTTTTTTTTTTTTTATACCAGAGAACACGTTTTGTACCTTATTCTTGGATGTCTTATGTATATATGTAAATGTATCGTTGGGCAGTTCCCACAGTACAAGCTTTGCTTAGTTTCGGACAAGGTCAATTTGTGTGGAAATGCCCCAATGTATTTTTTTATTTGATTGAGCGTATGTCTGAGAAGCTTAAGTTAATTTGCTAATTGAAGATAGTTTGTGCAAAGCCGAAATTTTTCGTCCACATTCATCAGTTTCTTCATACATGCTCGTCGGTTTCGAGTACTCTTAACGCTCCCGTCCTTGAGCGTCCGATCGATTTGATCCAGGTAGTTGGAACGTGGCCTTCCTCTGCCTCTTCTTGCACACACTTTTGCTTTGTATATCTGTTTCTTGTATATGTCCTTCACTCATCCTTTCTATGTGTCCAAACCAACGTAACATGCCTTTCTTCATCTTTACAATCACGCCCTCATTCATACTTCAAAATATTTGAACTTTTCGGAATTGAAATGTCTATGTAACGTTCAGCCAAATCGGTTCAGCCGTTTTGCTGTGATAGAACAGCAAACATCCAAACTTACAAAGTTTCGCCTTTAATATTAGCAAGATTCCAAAAAAAGGCAAGAAGAATCTACCTTACTTGGTAGATATACAATTCTACGTGGGTGAAATTGCAGTCAAACCTACTTTGATTAGTTAGGTGTATTCTCCGACACGTATAACATATTAGGGTAGGCAGAATTACCCGTTCAAGAAAGGTGTGGAAGTAGTGATGATACACTTGCTGCTAGCGTCCGCACCCGGTGGTTATCGCTTACGATCAGGTATTCTTACCTTCTTTGTTTGCTACCTTACCTTGGTTTCAACACTTCGAGATCTCACAATATACGTATAATTCATCATTAATCATGAATACCTTCAGCATGAAGCTATTGAATGATTAAATTATTGTATTGAAATATTAAAAGCATCTGAATTTACAATGCGTAAAACTTGTAATGTACCGCCATCTATCGTCGAAAAGTAGCACGCGTACAAACTAGCTGCAACGGTATATCTACAAGAACCTTTCTACTATTACTGCGTACATACTAATAAGTAAGTTAAGCGTACAAGGGGCATTCTTTGCTATTTGCTTAGCATCTCAGATGTGACAGACTGGATGACTTTAGTCTTGCCATTATTCGGTTAAGTAACAAAAGTTCACACACAGATATTTGAGTTCAAGAAGGATGTGAAAACATTCTTAAGCGGTAACCGCTTGCCGTCAGCCTGGACGCTTAATCTTTAACCATCTGAATGGTATAAAACGTAACAATTAAGCCCATGTGCATTAATTGACTTCGCTGGGAAGGTTGCCGACTCGTAATGACATCTAGCGGTAAATTCCGGTAACTGTAGTGTTAGATAAATGCACATTTAGACGCGAGATAGTGACGTTATCTTTTAATAGCGCCTCCAATCGTATTTATAATTATGTGACAAACATAAATCAAAGATATACACAACAAAATTATGGATGCCAAGTGTTTTTATCAGTTTGACCTAAATATCAAGTACGAGTGATTGAAAGTACTAGTGCGCGCACAAACTCACATATTTTCGTCAGTACTTCATTTTGATACGGAGGAGGCAACTAAGCAAGCGGGCCGTCTGATGGTAAGCGGTTACCGTTACCTTACAACATTAAGGATATCAATCCGCGTTGCTGATCCGATAGATATCAACAATTTCCTCATTAATAGGTGGAAAAAAATAAACCAATTGCGGTAGAACAGCGACATCTGTCGTCGAGTAGCGGCAGCGATTTTTTTGCCTAGTACCGTTGTGACCGCTGCTGACACAGTTTCGGCTCAGCTGATGTCGCGTCGGTGTGAGTGACGTATTGTGGGAATCCACTAGTGTGCGTGAATCCGGGATGCACCGTTCCGTTATTAAGGTTCTTATTGGAACCCGTTTGAGTGGCATAGCGGGTTTGTTTTGTAATGGTTACCGCTTTTGTGTTAGCCCTCTTACTGACTAAAAGCTTATAGCGCATTTACGAGAGCCACTCGTATGTGCTCAGGCATTATGTTGAATGCTAAGTTAAGTAAGCACTTAAAACTTATCTATTTAGGTGCAAAATAGTTCCTACGTACTTTGTTTTGAACAATTAAAATATATTGTTAGAATCGGCGTAAAGATATTTAAAGACGTCATACATATTGCAGATAAAATAAACATAGGGCTTATGAATGCAAATTACGTATACTTACCCACACATATACATATGACAGTTTATGTGGCGTCCATTTAAGAATCGACTATTATTGTTATGTTGGTAGAACGTCTAATATTTTTGCTTGAAAATTGCTTGTAAGTTCCTTATTTAAAAAATTCTAATTTCGATTTTCAAAGTTTATAAAACTTGAATACTTACTGACACCTTACAATATTTATTTTTATTGCTTTTATTTATTTATTGCAGGAAGATTTACAGCAAGTAATAAATGTAAATAAAAACATAAATTTAACTAAACGCTAATAACAAATCTTCACCTATAAATGTTAAACAAGATAACTTTAGTTGCGCGAAATAAGTCATTTTAAGGATAGATTGCTTAGAAATTAGCTATATTTTTTTTACTCAAGCTGCCGACATCTATCTATACTTACATATAAATAAAATTGGAGTGTCTGTTTGTAATATTGAAATGGTTAGAATAAGTTAGCAAGTACGTACATTGTTCCTCTTTTTATAATTTGTGTCCCTCTCACAAGTTGCTGTGCCCAACAGGGTCCACTGTATACCCTGATATTATATATAATGTGATATTATTGTAAGTGGAAGAGCAATAAAGAATTATGGTTATGATTATGAACCACTTTTTACTACATGCATATATGATTATATATACGGTACATTTACCAAAATATTTTTTTTTACAATCTGTGTCCGTCTGTCTGTCTGTTTGTTCCGGCTAATCTCTGAAACGGCTGGACCGATTTTTCTTGGACTTTCACTGACGTATAGCCGATGTAACAAGGAGTAACTTAGGCTACTTTAATTTTTGTTTAATTCCACGCGGAGTCGCGAGCACAGCTAGTTACAAAATATTTTAATTATATTAATCATGTGTTTTTTTTTTCAGGTAAGTTGCAAGCCATTGACGTAGGTACTTACAGAATGTATTTTAAGGTCAGTGAACTAGGTGTTGTCAAAAACTACTCTCGATTAATTAATTAATTATCTCTCCAATTATTAATACCTTAATAATTGGAGAGATTTTACTACATTGTAAAAGAATAGCTAACTTATGGATTGGAAATTATATTTAGATACCTAATAAAAGCCGTGGTGGCCGAATGGTTCGAGTAGTTGCCTGCGACACAAAGAGCGCAAGTTCAATTCTCGACTGTACTAAAAAGTTTTTCTGAACTTAAGTACAGTGATTAGTCACACCACGAGCTTTACGGTGAAGGAAAACATCGAGAGGAAACCTGCATACGTCTGAGAAGAAATTCAAAGGCGTATATATAGTTTTGTACTTGAGTAACGGCGATGGACTCGCAATCTGTCACGTTGGCACCTTAAATATATCTCCAGCGGATAGTGGGTACTACCTTTACACCTCTGTCTACCCCTTCGGGGACCTTTGTGTGAAGGCATCGTAATAAAGTGCTTGAGTGACGGCGATGGCTAGTCCGCCGTTACTCAAGGAAGACTTTATTATTATTACAGGCATTACAGCATTGGCTATTCTTAATAGGTGCTTAATCCGCCACTCAATAAAAAAAAACTCATTTTTTCTTTTTTATACATCAAGAGTGGCAAACAAGCATACAGCCCACCTGATGGGAAACGGTTACCGTAGCCTATTTACAATACTGAAGTATCACTTGCGCGTTGCCACTCTGTGCTTTCTCTACTCTGTACACCCTTGCTGGTTCTATTTTGTCTGTCGTAATCTAACAATGGCGAGATTAAGGCCTCCAGGCAGGCACTTGTTAGGTGCTAAGCAAACAGCTAAGGACACCCCATGTGAGGCTAAAACCAGGGCTTAGGGCTTAGTCCTTGGGGTAGGGAGCTGTGCTTGGCAGGGGGGGAATATTGCGGTATTTTTTTTTG
The DNA here is from genome assembly GCA_016069955.1 of Drepana arcuata. Classification (NCBI taxonomy): domain Eukaryota; kingdom Metazoa; phylum Arthropoda; class Insecta; order Lepidoptera; family Drepanidae; genus Drepana; species Drepana arcuata. The sequence goes on along the minus strand of JACCPG010002146.1, from coordinate 16,801 downwards.
TCTTTCGTAGCGTAAGTTCCGGGAACTTTTACTATTTAACCGGTCAATGGCGAGACCTAGTCTTCCAGCCAGACACTTTAGTACTAAGCAACACAGCTAAGGGCACCCCCTGTGGGGTACGACCTCGGCTTAGGGCGTTGCTGGGTCGCGAGCAAGGGGAATAAATATTACGGTTTATTTGTGTTTCCTAAATATAAGCAAGCTTATGTTTTATTTGGATTGGATTAGCAGAAAAAATTGTATATTTAGGAATATGTGTCAAATGTCGTTTAATCTATACATATAAATTAAATAGGTGTGTCTGTTTGTAATTTTAAAAGAACCTCTTTTTACCAAATGCATATGGATGTATACACGCTACATGTACCATTTTTTTTGTGTTTTATTTTCTCTCTGTTTGTTCCGGCTAATCTCTGAAATGGCTGGACCGATTTCGACGGGAATTTCACAAGCAGATAGCTGACGTAAATAGGAGAAACTTAGGCTATTTTTATTTTGGAAAATATACCTTTTTTTTAAGAAATAACTTTTTTATTAACATCCACACGGACGAAGTCGCGGGCACAGCTAGTTGTGAATAATACGAGATATTATTATTAATGACAAATTTTTCTGATTACCTTAAATTCTGACAATCCTTACAAAACATTTTAAACGATTTTTCTGATGACTTTATCTATATTTGGATGCCGAGTCGATATTTTATTTATATTGGCGAAAGAGGAAAGAAATTTTCACGAATCACTTTCTTTATCGGACATTGACTGTGATAGGCTATCGCTATCACCGCGCTATCACTGGAAATTGGGTCAGCTTATATCTTTGTGGAGCAATTGTATCGCTCGGGGGTGGATAGTCGGCATTAGGAACATTCTTATATCCTCACGCCCTTCCACAAGGGTCTCTAAAGGGTTAGGTAGAGGTGTATGGGTAAATAATACTAATACACATGCTTTCCGCCAGAGATATATTTTAGGTGTCAGCGAGTCCATTGCCGTTACTCAAGCACGACTATACATTGAATTTCTTCTCAGACGTATGCAGGTTTCTCGATGTTTTCCTTCACCGTAAAGCTCGTGGTGTGACTAATCACTGTTCTTAAGATCAGAAAAACTCATTGGTACAGTCGGGATTCAAACTTGCAATCTATGTGTTGCAGGCGACTACTCGAACCACTTGGCCACCACGACGAAGGCAGATAAAAGCGGAGTCTTAATAAAATCGCTTCCAGCCGTGCTTAGATCTTTTGAACTACGCTAAACTATTCTTTTAATGCAGTTATCATCATCACGCCGAGTCCCTGACGGGGTAGGCAGAGAGTATAGAGCGCCAGTTCTCTCTAGACTTACATACCTCTTTCGCTTCGTCCACATTCATCAGTCCCTTCATACATGCTCGTCGGTTTCGAGTACTCTTAATCTTCCTTGAGCGTCCGATCTGATCCAGGTAGTAATGCAGTTTTTATTAATTAATATGGTGATTAAAGAGGAAGGGTTTTAGGTATGGTTCAATATTTTAAATATTATTAATTGTTGTTAATGTTATAATAATAATAATAATATCCTCAAGCCTTCCCACAAGGGTCCCCGAAGGGGTAGGCAGAGATGTATAGGTAATACCCACAGACCCACTTTCCGCCAGAGGTATATTAGGTGCCAACGTGACAGATGGCGAGTCCATCGCCGTTACTCAAGTACAAAACTATACATACGCCTTTGAATTTCTTCTCAGACGTATGCAGGTTTCCTCTCGATGTTTTCCTTCACCGTAAAGCTCGTGGTGTGACTAATCATTAACTAGTTGTTAATGTTAATAAATATAAGTTTAATATTGATTTGTAGAAACCGCGGTGGCTGAGTGCTGCCGTGGTTTCGAGCTGGCGTCTGCTGCACAAATATTGCAAGGTCGAACCGTACCGGCCGTGGCAAAGAGTTTTTCTGTTTTGAAGTACAGTGATTAGTCCATTACCTCTTGTAAATCATGTATCTGTACAAATAAATAAAAGTAGAGCGTCTGTTTGTAATATTTATATAACCGCTTCTAACTAAATGCATATTTAATACACGAAAGATACATATATAACAAAAACTTTTTTATTTTAATTTTAGTCTGTCTGTCTGTTTGTTCCGGCTAATCTCTGATACGGCTGAGCCGATTTTGACGGGACTTTCACTGGCAGATAGCTGATGTAAAAAGGATCAACTTAAGCTATTTACTATAACTAATATCGCACAAAATATTCTTGTTTAATTCCACGCGGACGAATTCGCGGACACAACTAGTATATATATAAAATTCTTCTGGACGGGTGTTGGTCACCCAACTCCCCTTAAACGGCTGGACCGATTTGGATGCAATTTGGACCCGGTAGGTGGCGCTACGATCGTGTTTCAAGAACATACGTCCTTCCATAGACTAACACTTTGTTTTGATATACTATGGGTGTGATGCATTTCAGAGCCTTATTAATTGGAGAAAGCCAAGCAAAGTCACGTCGACGGTACACTCACTCGCTCCGTTATACAATCCTTTAATTATCGGGTTCCCAAGATTGGAAAGTTAAGTCGAATTGAAAGTACGAATACAAGCTTTCTGTTTCATGAACTGGCCAAATTAAACTTTAAATTTGGGCTTTAAAAAAAATATGGCTGCCACCACCCCTCTATGGACCGGACTCACCGGTTTGCACTCCAATGGATTTTGCGTGTCCTGTCATCTTGTACAAGGGTGCCTCGACAAAGGACAGGGTACTGGTTAATCGTTATACGTGTTAGAACATTTATGGTCATATATGGTCCATTAAGTTTAGGCTAAAATTGAAAAAAAAAACCTATCAAGTACATATTATCTGTAGGATTTTCAGGATGTACAGGGTTCGACCCAAGTCACAGGGAATTAAGCAATTAAATAAAAAAAAAATGCAAAACATGCGTAGCTTGTTTCGATTTCGAATGCAGAATTCCAAATTCAAATTTGGATGCGAGCGTCGCATGTTCACGTCGCTTCGATGGCTAGAACAACTCTTCAAATTGAATGTTTAGGCACCTTCACAATCCTGGTTAGCTGCCGGTGCGCCAAACCATTCGCTTGCGCTTACAAAATTCAGTTTGTGTTGCAGAACGCACGCGCGCGGCCGCCCGGCGCGCCCAAACTTTCAAATTTCGGACAGCGAGCTTCGAATTCGCAATTTTTTAATCACACTGACAGCTGTGTTTTTTTTTTTAGACTTTTTTTATTTTCGCACTTAGTGTGTTGTCGGACCTACTTGGTGTTACTTGTGACTTTTGGATTGTAACAAATGCATTGCGTTGGATGTGAGTAATACGCTTAAGTACAGTAAGATTGTTCGTCCGTCTTATTTCGTATTTTTTTTATATTGCTATAACTCTTAATTAACATCAACACGTTTTATTTTTAACGACAATATCTTTAACGTATTATTACGTGTACGGCTATCGGTGAGTGTTGTAATACTTTTCATTCATAAATTACCATAGACTTTTTGATTGACGAAAAGTATTTTTATAAGGAAACTTTTTTTTTTTAATTGATTTTTCTTAAGGCCGCGTTATCGCAATTTTATATACTTGTAAAGGCCCGTATAATAATAACCCGTATACCAATTATCTATCACGAAACTTGCAATTTATCAAGGTCTTTAGTTGCATGAGATCTCGTATTGCATACTGTGCGAGTGAGACCAAGTACTGCGACCTTGTGTTAGAAAGAGACAACAGACGTTAGGAAACTCTTGGGAAATATATTTTTTTTCTTTCGGGGGTCTGAAGGGCACTTTTTATGCTTATAATAATTTTTCTGATAAACTGTTATCTACAATTGTTTTTATTTACTAGTAATTTGGGTCGATGTTAAAGAGATTGCTTTTTGTTTGAATAAGTTTTATTATTTGTAAACTCATGCCTTAGTGATACAGATACAGATACAAATAAACAATTTTTAAATTATTTTCTTACAATTTATTTATCAAATGTCATACTTATTATCTCCCTTGCATATTAAAAAGTAAGACCTAATCAAATGTTTTAAAAATAGAATTCAGGTTTTTTAAATCACTTAATGAAAAAACAGCACTGTATTAACCAATGTAAAAAAAAACATAACGTCATTATTTTTGAAAACCGAATTATATATTATGAGAATAAATACGATATAATTCAAATAATAAAAAAAAACAAGCTTCGAAATTTAAAACAGCTATGTGGGAACGTTTGCCTTCGCATAGGTCATTATACCGCATTATGTACTAATCTTAAGTACGTGTTTTGTGGCTTTTGCGTGCCGCAAGGACATATAGACAGATCTCAGTACCTCTTAGTGATAATTAATATCGTAAAATCAAGTTTTTATTTGTTCTTCTTGCAGTAAAACATAATGTACTTATAATTACTTGTATTGTCTTTGGGTTAGAATTGAATCAAAAAAATAAAGCTGTCAATATTGAAAGAAAAATGCGGTAAAGAACATTATAATCTATAAGTTAAAAAAAAATGGTGTTGGCAGTATTCGATGTAGCCTTATACAAGTATTCACATTAATTAAATTGTTACATCCATGTCATGCTTCCTACAGTCAGAGCTACAACCCTTATGTGGGTTAAATGGATTTATTAGTAAAAAAATGATTAAATTTAAATGTTCTATAGTGAACGTGGCAGTATGATCTCAGACCTTTGCCTGCTTGCCACAGAGAACGAAATCACCCAAAAACAAAAATTATTCACAGTTAAAATTTTCGACATCATAAAGGTTAAAAATTGTAACTGGATTAAAAACCTTTAGTGTTATGAAATTAAAGATTAAGACGAGAATAGCAGTAAATATATTTACGTCTTCTCATCGCCTTTCTAAAACAATAAAGTGCAACCTACTCTTTTAATTATCATCTCTTCATAATCATATCGATAGGTTTTATGAACGATATTCGACGCCATTACACACGCATATAGAATATTATGTGTTTTTACATACTTGGCCTATACATCCGGCTTTTGCTTTTAGCATATCTCATATAATAGGTAATAATAATTATGGCGTCGATCAACCAAACTCTCGCTCACTTTCACATAAGATTTTTGGCAGTTGCAACTTTCACTTGTCTCTCGTATGGCGCGAATTGTGAGCTTTTGGCGGCAATTTTTACGCCAAATAATCTTGGCTTTTTTTTCCAAGGTTTTATATTGTGCCAGTTTTTTTGCGTTCCATTTTCAAAATAGTGTTACTGGGCAGATCAGTTCTTAGAAATGTTGAACAGAAATAAGTTGTCAATTGTATTTTAATAGTATCTTTGCAAGACAATGTAATGTACACATTGACGTAATGAGTGACCTAAATACTCATAGCAAAATTTTGTTGTTGGCGCGTAACATCTAAGTTCATTGACCGGAATGACAATCGCTTGAATCATTTCAATTTTGTTTTCTTTTTTCCTCAAAACAAGTGAAGGTCTTTGTCGTCGAAATTAAGATTTTCAAGAATAGACAACACCCAAAGAAGTCTACTTTTCTCTTCTCTTATCTTATTCCTTGTTTTTTTTTTATTTGAAATGCAATCGTTCATTAATATTACGTCATCATTAAGTAATAGTTGCATCAAAATCGGAAGGAGTTCATACATATCATCACACCAAGTCCCTAACGGGGTAGGCAGAGAGTATAGAGCGCTAGTTCATCCTTTCTATGTGTCCAAACCAACGTAACATTATTATTATGACGAAATATCCGGTCTTGTAGGATGAACTCTCGCCCGCTGTCGCTTATGGCTGGCACTCAACACTCCAAAAGTGTGTTTGTGTGCGAGCGGCTCGCCTCGCGGCCGCGTAACGTTGCGTAATGTGGCGACCGACGCCTGCGCATGCTCGCGTCGATCCCTATTTTCGATTCACATTTCGGAGAATTTATTTACGAATTTTCATTTATCCTCACGCCCACAAGGGTCCCCGAAGGAGTAGGCAGAGTTGTATAGGTAGTAACCACACGCACACACACTTTCCACCAGAGATATATTTTAGGTGCCACCGTGTCAGATGGCGAGTCCATCGCCGTTACTCAAGCACGACTATACATGCGCCTTTTGAATTTCTTCTCAGATGTATGCATTGATTCCTCTCGATGTTTTCCTTCATCGTTAAGCTCGTTGTGTGACTATTTAATATAAGTTGCGCAGAACTCGTTAACTCATTGGTACAGTCTCGGGGTTTCGAACTTGTAATCTTTGCGTTGTTGACCACTCAGCCACCACGGCTCTTAAAGTATCAATCTGGGTTCAATTAACTACTGTCAACTTAATAATACATATATTCAACTAATTTAACTGGAACACGTAAGTCCTTCACAAATACCAGATTACTTGAACTTTAAATTAACTTAATTTTCAAAGGTTTTGCAATCGGTATCGACATATGGTTAAGTTACTTATTCGTAACAAGCTTTGTCCCGCGGTTTCACTTAATTTAAATATTTCTTAAAAAATCATGTCCTTTATTTTAATCCAGAGCTTTGTCACTTAATTGATATTTTTCCTGAAAAATCATATCCTATTTGTCAATCCAGCTAATAATCTAATCAAATTTCATCCAATTCTGTTCAGTAGTTTTTGCGTGAAAGAGGAACTAACACCCAAAACCTATCAGATACAATTGTGAGTTTAACCATTCTAGAATCTACCTAAAGACACGAAAAATTTCATCAAAATTGATCCAACCGCTTAGGAGGAGTTCAGTCAGATATATACATTTTTGTATCAGCTCCCTAGCTCGCGAACCAAGCCCTAAGCCTAGGCTTTAACCTGACAGGGGGTACCCTTAACTGTGTTTGCTTTTCACTTAATAAGTACTTACGTAGATTAGTGCCAGAATATTTTACTGAGACCCTGGCTAATAATTATAATGCACGGCATTGAATTGCTCCTCTTGTAAAGAGTTTATAATTATGTAGATTTTCTTTCTCTACCCCTACGTAAAGGGAAAAAAATGTTATAAAAGAAAACCGGAGAGTTTGTTTCACCATCTTATCCTGACAGTTTTTCTATTGTGGTGGTAACAGTAGTTTTATATTTAGTATGTGACGTTTAATAAGTGTTCCCTGTGTCCCTCACGTTGGAAACAATTTACCTTAATTTTTTTTTAATGCGTGGAGGCTTTTTGGTCTCCTTATTGTTCGGAGTTCTCGGACCTCAACTTAACCACAATTGTTTAAGTAACAATCATAGCTGAATACAATAATAAGATTTCTAAAGCACACGATCGCTGCGCAAGAGTTGGCAGAAAAAAATAAATTAAAATACAACTGTTGATCAGATTGAATGCCGACACACAGAGTTGCACAAATCTATGGACGGTATTATTGGAAACACGTGGTGGCCGAGTGATTAAACTTGTCCCCTGCTAGGAAACTGCAAGTTCGGATCGCGAACTTATGTACAGAGATACGAGAGCTTTACCAAAGGAAAACACCGAAAGGAAACATGCATACTGAAGTAATTTTTAATAGGGGACTAACCACCATCTGTCACTTGAATATAATTCACGTAAAAAGTAGGTGTCGTCACACTTCTGTCTACTTTAATAGAGGCTTAATAATAATATAAACGACAACACTAGCAACTATGTAGAGTTCGAAACACTTAGAATTGAGACACAAGTCTTGAAACAAGTATCAAATCACTGCGTAGCAACTACACGAGCACTTTACCTAGCACATCAAAGTGAATGACATAATAGAACTGACGTCTATATGCAGCGCGACCCATAGACAATTCTATAGTAGAGTGTATACATAGGCAGAGAAGTAGTGTTTAGTTGGGATACCTCACAGCAACGAGGATCGATCGCGGGCATGCGCAAAGGACGCCTCCACTTCCTCCCCCTCCCAACTCTATGGCGAACCTCCTCACTGCAAATGCATTTCAGTGCATTCAGTAACGTGGTCATAGTCAAGCAAAAAAAAGAAATAAAGCTGCCAGTATTAAAGTGCTTGTTATCAAGTGTGAAAAATGTTTCTGGAAAAGTGTGAGGGTAGGGCTTAACTGTTGAGACGCCGTCGGCGACGGACAAAGCCGCACTGAAAAAACTATGAAGAGGAAAAAACGCATTTACGGAACGTTTCACAGTAACCACAGTCGACATATATACCGCAGATTAAATAATAATTTTGTATAAACACCGACAATACTAACCAGCGTGCATTTTACCGTTTAATAAAATTCATATTTAAAAAAAACCGTTTCTACCCATTATAATCACAAAAAATAGTTTTTACTCAAATAATAACACAAATATAGCATTAAATATCACAAAAATATAACTTCCCCAACGCAAGTCATAAAAAACCTTACCTTACGAACGAAAATTTTAGACTGAGTATTTAAAAATCCATATAAAGAATTAGACACAAATTATAGCGTATTTACATTAGTTGACAATTTGAGAAAGTTTATAAATGAATTAGTAAAAATATTTAATGTTTATTACCCTATAAAAATAGTGTTCATAATTATAATTAAAAAAATATTAAAAAAAAAACAAACCTCAATATTAAAATAGACAAAAAAATAGATACAAATTAAAATTCTGGGATCAGTGCAAGCCTTACTTTTTTATGGCGGACGAACAAATCTTGATACTTTAACTATTAAATTACAGTGTTTATCAAAAATGGATGATAGTTCGAGCCGTGTTGGTTGAGTGTTATGTTCGTGTGAGTGTTGGTCTCGGATCATGTTGAACATGTTCGATATGTGGAACACGGTCACCACTAAGCTGGAGCAGAGTAACGTGCAGCAGTCTCAACAGCCACACACTTCAGGTGGGAGCATTAAAGGTAATTCGTTGTCAATTAACAAGCCAGCTGATTTGGAGTGAATATTTCAAACACTACCCCACAGCGCCCAGTCTAGGCGTCTCTCCCTTCTATTTCCTACTTTATTTATTAGAAAAATAGAAAAGTTAGCTTATAAATTTGTACGGTATTTTCATTTTAAAATTCGCCCCAAGTCAGCCGATCAAAAAAAAAAGCTCTTGACAGTGGAGTCAAATTAACACCTGACATTAGTTTCCTTAAAGTAATATACTAAATACAGTATAAATATCGAATATTATAATAAAAAAAGAATGTCGTTGTGTCATGAGAACGTAACATATAAAAAAAAACAGAAATACTATGTTTGTTTGATTGTTTTAATGTCTTTTAGTGTCGGAGGCCAAGATCCACTCTGGGTCGCAGAGCCAGCGAAGTGAGTAAGTAATATTTTTCATATATATATATATTTTTTATTTTTTATTACGGAACTAGATAGAGCGTGTGAAAAATTCGCCAAAACAATGACGCAACGCGACCATTTAAATCATCGCGTGAACCAAACCCGTGATATAAAAGATTTAATTTCATAGAAAGTCTAAAACATAATCTTTTTTCCGGTGTATTAATACATACATAATTGTCTCTGCTTCTCATTTCGTCTGTCTGTTATGCAACTGAAAGTTATACGCGTTAAGAAAGTGTCCAATTAAAATTCGGTAACAGTCACACTGTACAACGCTGTCTTCGTACACTGATTATAATCTTGACTTCCTTTTATGTAAAAAAAAAACTGAGTTATTTAAATTACACTTTAATTAGTTATCTTACACCCACAAAGGTCTCCGAAGCGAATAAAACCGGAGTGGACTTAGTTCCCTACAAATCAAATATTGCAGATTTTAATCCCGACTGCACTAATGAGTTTTCTGACCTTATTTACAGTAAATTATCACACCTTAAGCTTTACGGTGAAGGAAATAATCGCACGTATAAGACAAATTCAAGTATATAAGATCTTGCTTGCGAAGTTGCGATGTCACCATTTGTCACCTAAAATATATTTCGGACGAAAAGATGGTACTAATACACCCCTGCCTACCCCTTCGAGGACCCTTATGGGAAGGTGTGAACTATTATCACACCAGCTTTTCAGTGAAGGATTATATCACGGTGTCACGGTGGCACCTAAATATAAATAGAAAAGGAACACTTTTGTGCGAAGGCTTGAAGTTTTTTTATTTTATTAACGTTATTGCATGGGATGGGATATTCTCATAATGTTTTTATTTTATTGTTAAATAGCTTTAAAAATACTTGTCCATTGATACTGCAGGGACCCGACGAATGTTTAAAGAAGCGAAAGAAAGGCTGTTAAAAACAAGTGCATTTCGTTATTAAGAATTTCAGAATCACTTTCTTTAACGATCAAGAAGGTTCGGTCTACTTTTTTTATACAATTTTAATTGAAGTTTCGCGCTTTCACATGACGTTCGGATATGCGTCCAAATTTCATAAAGGACATCTTGCTCAGCGTGCGTGTAGAAAGAAACGAATATTTAAATCAGGTTTCTTTCTTAAATACACGTTTTACAGTTGCATAACGTAAACCAGTCGGCCGGTATAGTATAACAAGCCACTATATTATTCGTGTTTGAGAACGCAACTGGCCACTTTAAAAAAATAAAAAATATAAGCGTGTCTATTGTTCAGTTATTTTTTTCAATTGCTTGTTTCCAAACGCATTGTTGTGATTCGGTTTTTAAAAATATTTCAATGTTCATGAATTTATTAATTATCCCTCTAAGTTATCTGGCATTCGTGTAATAATATTATGACAAATATGATTATTGTCTATGGAGAATCGATGACAATTTAATGATAGAATAATCTTACAAAGAAACGGCCTGATTTCTATCTTCTCTCACTTCTTTGTATATTCCAATTTAAAATGATTCATAAATAAATAAATACCTTGGGACAATTCCACACAAATTGACCTAGTCCCAAATTAAGCAAAACTTGTGTTGTAGTAACTAGACAACGATATATTTACTTATATAGATATATATACACAAATACATAGGACATCCAAGACTAAGGTACTCATACTCGTGTTCATCACACAAATATCTGCCCTAGGCGGGATTCAAACCCGCGACCTCAAGTGTAGCAGGAGCACTAACCATCGTTACACGTGAATTATTTTTGTTTTTTCTTTCAACTTACAACGCTTTTCATAGCAATCCTATAATGACGTGGCTAGATTTGCGATAATATTTACTTATTAACCAACTTGATATTGCCAAGCATGCAATAATTTGGTATCGAATTTCAGCCGGACGCACACATTGTCAACTCGGCATATTTTAGTTCAAGTTGCTAAGGTATAATTATGAACGTTTCGTTGTACAATTTTTTTGTTAATAATGCTATAAAACATGTATTTGAAATATTTTTTGCATTCAAATTACTTAACTAATCCGTGACAAGAGGGCTGGCGAATATTTCGCTCAGCGAATCAGCATTGCCATACAACGTGGCAATGCCGCTAATCCTCTTGGCACCCTTCCGCGTGACACAGATTTGGGTCATTTATTCTATTTATAGGTAGTTTATCTCTATTATTATATTGTGAATAAATAAAACTCAGTTTTAACAAGATCAAAAGACCTTGGACCAATTGTCACTTAGTCCAAAGACAAGTAGAAAACCCTAAAGATTATTTTTGGGACATCAGGAACTCCCTATCGAAACTCCTGTTGAAGCAAGCGTATGGCGGGGTTAATTAGCTTATCATCAGGCGGATCAGCCGTTGTATTGAAATGACAGCTGCGGAAAAAGTATGCCATTTGATAGCGTGAGCGTGAACGGAAAGAGATTTTGTTTTTACCTTTCTTACTTAAAATATTTTTATCTTAATATATATATAAATTACGTGTCACGTTGCTTGTCCGCGATGAACTCCTAAACTTCTAAACCGATTTCAATCCAATTTGCACACCGTGTGCAGTTAGTTATCCAACTTAAAAGATAGGATAGCTTACATCACAATTGGACCCGATAGGTGGCGCTGCGATGGTGTTACGGGCAATTTAACTTTTTCACCCAAGCGAAGCTGGACAGGACAGCTAGTATAAGATATTTTTCTCGATCTAAGAGGATATGATGCGAGTCGAGCTTAGCATCACGAGATAGCCTGAAACTCGGAGACCAATTTGTCATGTCAGTCATTGCCCCAGTTTCGGCAGATTTTATCAACAAATGACGTTCTTAACATAGATATACATAATATTAACATTGGCTGTGGTATTAATGTTGATATTGATAAGCCGGGTTACTACCAAATATTATCAGTCGTTGTTCTCATTCCGTAGTATATCTAGCTCACAAGGCTAGCGGTGGAGAAAATATTCTTACATACATACATACATATCATCACGCCAAGTCCCTAACGGGGTAGGCAGAGAGTATAGAGCGCCAGTTCTCTCTAGACTTACATACCTCTTTCGCTTCGTCCACATTCATCAGTCTCTTCAAAAATATTCTTATGTATGTATATTAGAAGCCGTGGTGGCCGAGTGGTTGCCTGCGACACAAAGATCGCAAGTTCGAATCCCGACTGTACCAATGAGTTTTTCTGAACTAAAGTACAGTGATTAGTCACAGCACGAGCTTGACGGTGAAGAAATACATCGAGAGGAAACCTGCATACGTCTGAGAAGCAATTCAATGGCGTATGTATAGTCGTGCTTGAGTAACGGCGACGGACTAGCCATCTGACACGTTGGCAACGTCTTTGATTTGAAGGCGACGCCTTGAAACTCATACATACATGCATATCATCATATCGAGTCATTCATGGGCTATCTTGTGTAACTTAACTTTTCCTGCAAAGTTCATTCTGTCTTTGAAAGAGACTTCATATTATTTCTTTTGTTCATATAAGAAGGTTACATTCAGAGTTTTTGTGGTACATTTGGGTTCGCTATGTTACGCCACTAGGCATAATTTAATTAATTATATAAATTTGAATTAATCTATATTTCAATTATCAGGCGCATCGCATGCTTATTTACAAACCTTATGGTTTCAAAAAAAGCGATTTGTAGAAAAAAACATATTGGTAAATTATTAATCCCTTAGCCGTGGTTGCCGAGTGGTTCGAGCAGTTGGCTGCGACGCAAAGGTCGCAAGTTCGAATCCCGACTGTACCAATGAGTTTTTCTGAACTTAAGTACAGCGATTAGTCTCACCACGAGCTTTACGGTGAAGGAAAACATCGAGAGGAAACCTGCATACGTCTGAGAAGAAATTCAAAGGCGTATGTATAGTCGTGCTTGAGTAACGGCGATGGACTCGCCATCTGTCACGTTGCCACCTAATATACCTCTGGCGGTAAGTGGGTGTGTGGGTATTACCTATACACCTCTGCCTACCCCTTCGGGGACCCCTGTGGGAAGGCGTGAGGATATATCATTTTATTTATTATTATTATATTATTATTTATTAATCCTATAGCAAATTCATATGGTAGGTACCAGGATCACATAAGCGTATGACACCGTAGCTAAAGTACGCAAGAAAAAGTTGACTGGCCAAGACCCATATAGCGTTAGCGATGCGTGCGGCTCGACACTTCTTGGTGCTTGCAACCTTCGACGTTTGACAACACCTGCTTATCCGCCATCTTGAATTGTAGCTACTACTGTATTTAATTTGTGTTTGAGGCAACATTATCCCTATGTACATATAAAGTAAGCCATGTATGCAAATATATGAATCTTTAATATTATAAATGCGAAGGTTTGCGAGCATGTTTGTTCCTCATTTTCGCAAAAACTACTGAACAGAATCGGGTGAAATTTGGCGTTGAGATAAATAATTAATTGGATTAACGCACAGGATAGAGAATTAGGTTGAGAAACCGCAGGAAGGAGCTAATTGATCATTATTTAACACTAGAATTGAGTATGTTCTGCTTTCATGATAGTAATGAATGGGCTTTAGTATTGCAAAATAGATTATTAGTATAAAACCCCGATGGATCGGGGATTAATGAGTTTTCCTTAACTTAATTTCTATAAATTGTCACTCTATGTGTTTGGAACGATAAAGCAAATAAAAGCGTATTAAAATGCGGAAACATGTATGCGACTGAGAAAAGAATGAAAAGCTTACATAAGCTTAACAGGCTAAAAAGTTGCAACCTGTCAAGTTGACATCAAAGTTCCGACGAAAGCAGCCAATCAATAACAGAACCTTCTACAAAAAGCAGCCATTCTGAACACCTGTCGCCTAGTGCGAAATTTTGTAAACTGAGCAGGGTCAAAGTACACAGCACACACATCCGATCATACGCAGCTTAACAGGACGCAACACCTGGTGAACACTTGGCCTATGCCCGTGCCATCAGAATACCGGTGGAAAACCGTGAAAAACTAAAATAAAAACAATAATAATAATAAATTTAAATTTTATTATACCTTTAATTTTTTAATTTAATGATATAATTTTTAATTTAATAATCTTAATTTAATATATATAAATTTTATTAAAGGTATTATATTATACCTTTGCTTTGTTTGATTCGGACCTGAGAGGTCCGTATCCCTCAGGGGGTACCCTTATCTGTGTTTGCTTAGCACCCAATAGGTGCTGGCTGGAAGCCTTTAGTCCTTGTTTGATTAAATAGCAATATTTCCCGGAACTCACGCTACGAGAGACTACAAGACACGATTTTCTTTTCTCGGCATTCTTTTGAAATTATTTTGTCGGAAGTCTCATATTTAAGTCTAGAACTTAAAGCTTTAAATTAAATTTTAATGTATCTAATAAGGAAATGACCATTGCTCAATAGTCTACAAACTTTCATATATGTATTTATTAATTATTTATTTTGATGAATTTCAATTAATTATATAATTTGTTGTATTTTAACATTTATTCGTAAGCATTCACGAAATATTTCAATTCAAGACATGATGATGCAAGATGACTTTCTCTACCAACATTGAATTGTTGCAGTTGGGATGCGTTCCCCGAGTGTTTGGCGTAACGATCTTAGATCGAATCCGCAATGAAGAGATTCGCAAAGCAACTGGCGTGGACGAGGGTGTGATTCTAAAGACGAAGAAAGGCATGTTAAGTTAGTTCGGACATATTGGAAGGATGAGTGATGTCTTCGAAATCGAAAGATTTTTAATCTTGAGACATCTGTCATGTCAATTCCTAAATCAACCAAAAATCATCAAAATTGATCGAGCCGCGTAGGAGTTCAGTCACACGAAGAATTAAAAGATTAAGAGAACTAAAGAATTAAAAATACATATTAAGATGTAGTGATATTTTCCCGAGCTATTGCATCAAGTATCAAGCACGTTAGTTCGCAGTACACATATATATTTGCGCATGCGTGGAACATGCGCCCAGGTAGCTAACGCTGGGTACTACTAGCGAGTGATATGATAATATTAGCTACATTGTGTGTGTGAACGGCTTGTTATGCTGTGTTCACACCGCTCACCCATTCACCGTTTAGTAACAAGTGTTTAGTGCGCTACTACACTTATGCACAGTGCATTAGGTACTGCAATGTATGATCGAAGAAATACTCAATCGCACACATTGCTACGTAGAATTTAAAGAGCCGTGGTGGCCGAGTGGTTCGAGTAGTTGCCTGAAACACAAATATTTAAACTTCGAATCCTGAATGTACCAATGAGTTTTCTGTACTTAAGTACAGTGATTAGTCACACCATGAGGAAAACATCGAGACTACGTAGACACTTCAGGGACCCACACACGCACTCTCCGCCAGAGATATATTTTAGGTGTCAACGTGACAGATGGCTAGTCCATCGCCGTTACTCAAGCACGACTATACATACGCCTTTGAATTGCTTCTCAGACGTATGCAGGCTTCCTCTCGGTGTTTTCCTTCACCGTAAAGCTCGTGGTGCGTCTAATCAATGTACTTAAATTGAGAAAAACTCATTGGTACATTCGGGATTCGAATTTACAATCTTTGTGTCGCAGGCGAAGCACTTGGCATTTGAAGTTATTTTTTTATAAATTACTCGGGTTCTTGTAGCTTTAAGTAAATAAAATTGTTGAGACAATAAAAACCACTTAATTACACGTAAATCGAAAGTTGTTTAAACTTTAATAAAGAAAGTTTATGACTAAGTGAGTTGTGATTTTGTTGACTTTTCTTGACTTCTTTCTAACTTTTGCTGACTTCTTTCCAACTTTTGCTGGCTTCTTTCTAAATGTTTGACTTTTGTCCGTGGCTTTTGTTGATTTCTCGTTTTTTGTTTCATTACGGTATTAATTTCTCGACCTAACTGCTATACTTACAAAATATACTAAACAATAATTTGCGCAAGTTCTAATCCGGTCCGAAGGCAGCATGGCAACTATTTAACGTGGTTGCGTGCTATAGTGCGTGACAGTGCGTGCACTATGACGTCACACCTGCTCGCTGGGCAATGGTTGCATAACATGGAGTCGGTAGGTATTTATTTCTTACCAGCCAGCCTTTCTTACCAGCCCTGCGGTTTCACTAGCATATCATTTTATTTATTTTAGATTCATACAAAGTATATTTATGGAAATATAAATAAATAATGTACATACATAGAGAGCCGTGGTGGCCGAGTGGTTCGAGCAGTTGCCTGCGACGCAAAGGTCGCAAGTTCGAATCCCGACTGTACCAATGAGTTTTTCTGAACTTAAGTACAGTGATTAGTCACAGCACGAGCTTTACGGTGAAGGAAAACATCGAGAGGAAACCTGCATACGTCTGAGAAGAAATTCAAAGGCGTATGTATGTATAGTCGTGCTTGAGTAACGGCGATGGACCCGCCATTCGTCACGTTGGCACCTAATATACCTCTGGCGGAAAGTGGGTGTGTGGGTATTACCTATACACCTCTGCCTACCCCTTCGGGGACCCTTGTGGGAAAGCGTGAGGATATATATACATAT
>JACCPG010002145.1:0-36602 GCA_016069955.1 Drepana arcuata | reverse complement strand
GGTTGAGTAGTTTTTACGTGAAAGCGTAACAAACAAACTTACATTCACATTTATAATATTAATAAGGATGTGAATGTAAGTTTGTTTGTTTGTAGTATTAGAAGTAACATAGGATACATTTTAATGAAAAAAAAATCATTTTTACAAAAGATAAAAAGCCGTCCACGCCGACGAAGTCGCGGGCACAGCTAGTATGTAATATAGCAAATTTTACACAGGTGAACCCGGCACAGCTAACAAAATATAAAAACGACAACTCAACTAGCAACACAGCTAACAAAATATAAATACGACAACTCAACTGAAAAAGAACGGTGTCGCGTTGTTGTAATTTGAAAAATCCTACACCGTGGTCAAAGCTCCTGGGTGTTAAAAAAGAATGGTTCATACCTGTCTGGTGTGAAGCAGCTCAAATTTCCGAGCGACTTTTTGTTACGTTTTTCTGTCTGCATCCCAGAAATTCGTAAAAAAATATATTCTGGTGTTCTTATTTATTTACTAGCGAAAGAGTTAATTAAACCTGAAGTATGATAAGGTAAAGAGTGACGAGGCTCCATTTACTTTCTCTCTACTTACATACAAACATATCACCACGCCGGGTCTCTCATGAGAATAGGCAGGGAGAGTAGAGCACTAGTTCTTTTTAAACTTAGGTACATGCCTCTTTCGCTTCGCCCACATTTCTCTTTTTAAATACTTGCCAGTTTCGAGTACTCTTGGCGTTCAAGTGTTTGAATGTCCGATCGATTGGATTTAGGTAGTTGAAACGTGGTCTTCCTCTGTCTTTTCTTGCACCCACTTTCGCGTTGTTCATTTGTTTCGTCAACCTAAATATATCTCGGGCGAAACAGCATCTATGTTTTCAGGATGCCATAGAATAAGACTGAATAAAAAAGAAAAAAGGCATTGTTGGCGTACTGTAAAAAGATATAAAATTTTAAACTGGACAATTGAATAGTGGTTGTTCTCTTAGGATTCTGTACAGTGCTTTAAGGAAGTGATATTAATAAGCAAATAAATTCTGGGCATTTTCCCCCTTAAACAATGTTTATATAAATGTAATACCTACTATATAATCTCTGAAACTCTATAGAGTTTTGATACTTTTCTTACAATTTTGTTTTGCGGCCCTTCTAT
The DNA here is from genome assembly GCA_016069955.1 of Drepana arcuata. Lineage (NCBI taxonomy): Eukaryota > Metazoa > Arthropoda > Insecta > Lepidoptera > Drepanidae > Drepana > Drepana arcuata. The sequence continues at coordinate 35,465 of JACCPG010002145.1, read as the reverse complement.
GGCCCTTCTGAGGCCCTTCTTTCTATGGACGCTAGCAACATTGAGGGCAAAGCTTGCGTATTTTCGAAAAATATATATCACATACATACATATACCTTCACACCTTCCCACAAGAGTCCCCGAAGGGGTAGGCAGAGGTGTGTAGGTAGTACCCACACATCCACATACTACACATACTTTGATTGAATCCATACATAACTTTAAATTGTTTTTGACTGCCCAGGAACAATGCTATAAAAATACATCGAACCCCAAGCCTTATCATAAAATAAATAATAGTTTAAAAGAACTAAAAAAATACACTTTTTATAGAAAATCCAACTAAAAAATAGAAAATGATTATTTTAGCGATTATTTTAACGATTATTACGTAGCGTATTATCAAGTTTATCTTTCGAATCAGCATCAGCACCTTTGCTTAGCAGTGCAAAAATGAATATAAAAAATCGCTGATCCTGATTATCCTAGTAAGGATAACGGGTCAAAATGTTTAAAATATTGAATTGTCATCGGTCCTTAATAAGTATGCCAAATTTCGAGTTAATCCGACGTTTTGAAGGGGGTTAAAATAATGTTCAAAGATTCCGTTACATACTAACATACATACGTCTCAAGCTAATAAAAGCGTATTAAAAACAATAGATCATCCATTTGGTGTCCATAGTATCAATTTAGGTTCGGAATACGACGTTTAATAAGTGTTTCCTGTGTAAGGGGCACAGGGAACTATTGAATATGAAATTTTTAATTTAAATTTTCAACCCTAAAAAATTATACCTGTATTTTAGTCAAACAGAGAGCAGTTGCTCGCAGAGTTTCATAGTTAAATACGCTTGTGAGTTACAATTTTTGTTCTTGTGAAACCTGCTTTATAATTGTCCAAATTTATTTATTTTATTTATTTATATTTTATACATGAATATTTTATATATTCATCTATCTAAAATGTTTGGCAACGACTAAGTTACGCTCCTTTCAGAAATATATTTCACTAACAGTGTGCATAAGAAGTAATAAATTATCATGTGTACTAGTCGGTACTGCAGGCTTACCTGCTTTCAATGTGACTACTCCGCTCCCTTGGGTAGTAGATTAGTGGCATGTAGACTATAATTATTGCATTTATAATCTTATATTAAACGATTGACTTAATTACTTTTGAATTGAAACATTGAAAAATTGAAACAATCAAGCGAATGCAAAATATTATAAAACTTTGTAACATAGTCGTGAGGGTATACGTCGTCTATCTATCTACTTACTATCTACTATTCATGTATATAAATAAAACAAAGTCGGGAAACTTACACCATGTATAACTCAAGAACTGGTGGACCGATTCTGATGATCTCTGATTTATGGGGTTTATTTAATCCGAGAATAGGAGAATAACTGTTAAAATATAGGAACGATTAAAATTATTAATACATCAATTTATTCTGGCGGTACAATATTCGCCCGGTCAGCTATTTTATGTTAAAATTTGATTTATTTCGACAAAACAGTTTGATGTTCCGGCAAACGTCAAAAACATTTATTCCATGGCCGCAATTGCAAATCGCGTATCGTAAAATAAAATGCACTCAATAGAATTTGGAAATACTCGGATTCACACGCTCCTCTTTCCCAACAGACGATCAAAAAGCACGTCCGATGGTAGCAACACTAACAATTCAATGAACCGCTCACAATTACGAATCAGCGAAAAAATCTACGTACAACAACCAATTCTTCTTGATCCTCAAAGTGACGGGTAACAATAGAGTACAAGTATCAAGTTTGGGTGGTCCGCGCACACAGGGCCGGATTCGGTAACAATATCGCAATTTATCAAACGAGCAGCATTGTCGGCTCCCCTCGACAACAACCTGCTGTCTCCCTGCTTTTCATCTACATATAAATATCAGTACAGGGTCGGATTTATTAGTGCGGTGAAGCCAAAAAGAAATTAAGCTATTATTGTTCGGCAATATTATCCTATTTAATGCTGTTGTGGGTCTAATAATAGCTTTTGATACGTGTTAAATGCAGATCAAACTGTATGAAAATATTACAGCATCAATGGGATTGTTTGTTGGAAATGGAATGGTACGATAATATTTTTGAGACGTTCCGAATTCAGAATTGCAGTAAAATAATAATAGCAGATAACTGCTATTATTATTTTACTGCGATTTTACTTCATAATATTATATTTTTTTGTATAATCTTCTTTCCACAAAATTCCCAATAGGCTAAAATATGTATTCTCTGGATGACTGCTTGCGAAGCTATGTAAGCCCCTAAGGCAATATCATATTTTTTCGACATATGTAGTTTTTCTAGAAGGTAAATAAGTCTAAATCCGGGCCTGCGATTACACCTTAAATACGAATCCGTGCGCAGGTGATGTTGTTATTAAATTTTTCGCGAGTACCAAACAAGAAAATAAATTAATTTCACCTTGTCTGCGTCATATTTTCAAAATATTGTTGGAGGAAATGTCGCTCTGAAAATATGTGAAAATATTCATTAAAAGAATAAGGCGCATAAGACAAGTCTTTTTTCTTCGTAGAATTTAATGGAAATATTTTCATTCGTAATCGAAAAAACACATGTAAAATAGATCTAGAAGAAGTCTCCTAGAACGAGTATTTCTACAATGACACTTGTACATACATATCATCACGCCGAGTCTATCTCAGGGTATGCAGAGAAAGTACAACGGCAGATCTATCAACATTGACATATCCCCTTCTCCTCATCAATATTCCGCATATAATATAATATATGTACAGGATGTGTATTTATAAGAAAAATATTTTATTTTTATTTGCTTCATCGTCATAATATAATGAAGCAAATCATCGTTACTGTATCTCTAAAACTTCCCACAGGAGTCCTTTTTCTAGACGGAGATGTTTAGTGCTGTCAAATCGACAGATGATCGGTCTGTCGCCGTCGCTAGGGCAAGTATATGCTGTATATGCTGGATATGCTTTAATGAATTTCGTTATTCTTCTTGGCTCTTTTTTCTACATCACAAGGTAGGCAAACCTCGCCGGCTTGAACTTATACCAATGAGTTTTTCTGAACCTACGTACATATATAAATTTCCCTACCTTGTGATATAGAAAAAGCGCCAAGAAGAATGCCGAGATTTGTACTTGCAGCTTAACGGCGAAAGTGGCTACTCAAATCACTCGGTTGCTACGACTTCCCTTTTTTATATATCACAAAGCGGTCCGCCTGATGGTAAGCGGCTACCGCCGCATATGGACGCTTGTAACATTAGGGGTATGGCTCGTGCTCGAATTCGAAGTCGAATTTCTTATATTTAGTCTGTCAATATTAGAAAACACTTAACGATCCGAATGATTTAAGCGCACAGAGAAAATGGGGGACCTATCATAGATATAAGACAGAGCGAAAAGAAATACAGTAAAATTACAACTCGAACTCGAACAAATAAGCTGTTAGCCGGGACAATATTACAAAAGGAAAGAATAAAGACGAGGTTTCAATAATAAATTATCAAAGGCCCGATCGCTCCCCCCGCCCCACCCTCAGCCCCCCTCCTCGCCCCAGGGCTACGAGGAACGACACCTCCCTGTATCCCTTGTTGTGGTATCTCCCTTACGAGTAATACAAGCCAGAAATGAGCTTAATTTGGTTCTTATTTCTACAGCTGTATCTATAGGTTGGTTATTATTTGGCACCGACTTATCTCTTCGTTTTTAATACGCAAATCTGTCTTAATTTTCGATTGGAATCTCATTAAGCTATTTCTAGTTCGGTACGTATAAGAACCAATGAATTAAATCTAAATTTATTAAGAATTCAATCGCTATTTATGAAACTATAGAAAATATAGAATATTTAAAACTTTGCAGTTTTAAGAAGTCAATACAAAAAAGTTCTTTATATTTTCTGATCTACACACTCACAAATCATACGGGGATTCAAACTTGTACTCTTAGCGTTGCTAGTCTAATACTAGTTGGTGCGACTGCTCGGGTATAAAATAGCTCTTATACATACAAACATTCATACGTATCACAACGCCGAGTCCCTAACGGGGTAGGGAGTATAGAGCGCCTGCTCTCTCTAGACATATATACTTCTTTCGCTTCGACCACATTCATCAGTCTCTTCATACATACTCGCCGGTTTCGAGTACTCTTGACGTTCCCGTTCTTGAGTGTCTGATCGATTTGATTTAGGTAATTGGAAGGTGGTCTTCCTCTGTTTCTTCTTGTTCTTATACATAAATACACATACACATACATAATATCATAGAGTCATTCTCACTCTCTTCTCCCATAACATCCATTCGCTTTGTTTTCGGTTTTTCGCTGTTTTGCCAACTCATTCTCTTTTCACCGGACATAATGTTAGGTGACAACGTGACAGGTTCTGCCAAACACGACTATACATACTTCATAGATTTTTTCTTACAAGTATGCAAGTTTCCTCTCGATGCGTGGTATGATTAATCACCGTACTTAGTTAAGAAAACACTCTTTGGTATAATCGGGGCTTGAAACTGCTATGTTGACTACTCAAACCACTTGGTCACAACGGCCTTGTATACATAGATGTTACATAAAACGCTTCTTTCCCCTAATAAATTTACAACCTTATTAAAACCAAAACAGAGAATATCTCCATCGCGCAACGCCTTCATCTCGTGAAACGGAAAAGGGTTTGTTAATTTGAAAAAAGCGCTCCCTGCTGTAGTCATAGCGGTAAATCACATTAAATATATTAATTAAATTCGGGTACAGCTACCAACATTTGCCCTTGGAGAAATCTAATAAAAATACACGCCTTTATAAGCCGTGAAGCCGCTTATTAGGCCGGATGCTCCGTTTATATATCACTTGAATCGTTATTCTTAGAGAGCTGTGGTGGCCGAATGGTTTCCTTTACGCAATGATTGCAAGATCTCGACTGTACATATGAGTTTTTGAATTCTGAACTTAAGAACCATGATTAGTCACACCACGAGTTTACCGACGAAATAAAAGAGCAAGAGAAGAAACTGCGATGGATCATATGTGTGTTGGCATCTAAAATAGATGCATGCACACCTACACATCATCACGCCGAGACCCTAGCGGCTAACGGGGTGGGCAAAGAGATTAGAGCGCCAGTTCCCTATAGACTTATATACCTCTTTCGCTTTTCCAAATTCATCAGTCTCAAAATCAATGCTCGCCGGTTTCGAGTACTCTTGACATTCCCGTCCTTGCGTGTTCGATTGATTTGATCTAGGTAGTAGGAACGTGGTCTTCCTCTGCCTCTTCTCACACACGCTTTTGCTTTGTATAACTGTAAATAGGTCTTGTGCGAAAAGTTAGTGAGCGGGTACTACACGCCACTGCTTACACCTTCGAGGACCCTAGTGGGAAGGCAAATTTGAGATATTTGTATATGTCATTTCGTAATTTGGAACCCAATAAATAATTGCCCCATTAACAAACAAAGATAATTGTATTTAACCTACGAATGTTTTGTATTACAAAAATCCACCTTTCAAAGGTATTTATAGTTAAAAGGGTCCGTTGAAGGGTCATGGTCACGACTGCGGGGGGTTGCCAGAGCTACACCCTTCGTACAGAGAGTTTTACCAAGGGTCAGCCACTATATATATTATGTCTTGTCCTAACGGGGGTTACACAAGCTTGGGCATTGACGTGAGTGAGTTGCATTTGTACAACTTTTATCCTTCTAATATTCTAAATGTGAAATTTTGTACCGATGTATGAATGTTTGTAACTCTATCACGTCAGAATGGCTGAACGGAATCGGATGATATTTGCCACAGAGAAAGATTAATAGCTGTATTAACATATGGGAAGTTTTATTACGCCGTTTTTCTTATTTATTTATCAATGTTAGTGGATGAAGCGGAAGCAGTGTGTATATCTGGAGAGAGCTAGCGCTCTTCTCTGTGAGCCTACCCCGTGAGGGTTTCAGCGTGATGATCTGTCTACAATTATGTAGAAGAATAATCGAAATAACTTTTATTGCTTTAACTTTAACCAAGAGCCGTGGTGGCCGAGGTGGTTCGAGCAGTTGCCTGCGACTCAAAGGTCGCAAGTTCGAATCCCGACTGTACCAATGAGTTTTTCTGAACTTAAGTACAGTGATTAGTCACACCATGAGCTTTACGGTGAAGGAAAACATCGAGAGGAAACCTGCATACGTCTGAGAAGAAATTCAAAGGCGTATGTATAGTCGTGCTTGAGTTACGGCGATGGACTCGCCATCTGTCACGTTGGCACCTAATATACCTCTGGCGGAAAGTGGGTGTGTGTGTATTACCTATACACCTCTGCCTACCCCTTCGGGGACCCTTGTGGGAAGGCGTGAGGATATATATAACTTTAACCAAATTTAACATCCATGCGATGAAAAACGTCTGGTTTGTATCAAACATTTTGTTTCGCAAATGTCTGAATACTTTGTAATAAGTCCAACGAGACAACTGAAAATTCATAAAATTTGCGTCAGATCAACGATATCAGTATACGAGCAAAAGTCTAAGCAAAAGGTCAAATACCTATCTGTTAAAGTGTCTCATTATCAAAAGCCTAAGAATATTGTTCTTAAAGACACTTCAGAACATAACAATTCATTGTGTTGAGCTGGACAGAATAATTAAACAGGCGGAATTGACCTTTGGCAGGTGATGATAATGAAAACATTAACTCAGATGATTTTGAACTTTATAACAATCTGAATAAGGTCAAATGCTTCCGCTAATTGTAAATTATTTCACTGTTGGTATAAATAATATAAAATTTTCAAAGTTTGCAAATCGAATTTTGCAGCGCCTAATAGGAAGGTTGAAAGTAGATCGTTTTTTTTTATTGGTTTGCGATGTTTTTGTTTTTTTATGACTACTAGTATCCCGCAGTTTAACCCGCGTTAAAAGTTACTAGCCTTATACCTTTAGCCTATGTGTTAGTCCAGCTAAATCTATCTTTGTGCAAATTTTCATCCAATACCGTTCATCTATTCTGGCGTGATTGTGAAACAAATGTCTTCACCATCATTTTCATTTATAATATAACTAGATTTCCCCGCGGTTTCACCCACGTAAGAATTGATTAAATTAGTATAATTTTATGTTCATTTACTTTCGGAACTAAACATATACTCTGTATTAATCCAGCTAATAATCTATCTCTGTGCCAAATTTCATTCATTTCTGCTCAGCCGTTCTGGCGTGATTGAGTAAGAATCATTCATAAATACATACTCACAAACTTTCGCATTCATAATATATATATAAGTAGGATGAGTAGGAAAAGTTCAATATGCCTTAGTTGTAATGGAAAACGTCATAGCAGATTGAACGCAAGAAGGGAAATACATTGGAAGGGAACAAAGATTATGCATATTGGACACCTGTCTCCTATTCGCATTATTTTTGGAAACGACACGGCTTGCCTATATTTTCTTTGAAAGTTTCTAATTTAAGCGGATTCTTGATGTTAGCGGCTCACTTCCTTAATTAAAAGCCTAAATTAATAAAAGCATTGGAAATGATTTCGTGTCGGTAGACTCGTGTTGAGGGTGTTACTAATGGTGACTTTGTTATTATATATTATATTCAATATGTTATCTTTCCTCGAACTAGCCGTAGAACTGTGTCGGCCAAGTGGTTCGAGCAGTCGCCTGCAACATAAAGATTGGATGTTCGAATCCCGACTGCTCCAATGAGTTTATCGGAACGTAAGTACAGTAATTGATCACACCACGAGCTTTACGCTAAAGAAAACCATCGAGAGGAAACCTGCATACGTTTGAGGAGAAAAAGAAAGGCATGTGTCTAGTCATGCTTGAGTTACGGCGATAGACTCGCCATCTGCCACGTTGACACCTAAAATAATCTCTGACGGAAAGTGGGTGTGCGGGTATTAACTATAATATACCTATGCCTACTCCTTCGGGGACACTTATGGGCAGGCGGGAATATATGATATTTTATTAAATGTTCTGTGTGTATACTGTCTTGAATACTTACAAAACATTATACGAAGCTCCTAGGAAACTCTAGGGTTTAGAAATACACGGCGAACGTAAACCTCTACAAATCGTCTTAAGCAGCTTGCTACCTAATTAGCAATGTTATGTTCACAAGCTCCTAGAATTGAATAAAGCTGATTCCACCGTTCGATAGTTCGTCTAATAGGATTACGGTGCTTTAACATAACTAAGGGCGCTCTCCTCGCTTTTGGAGTTGTAATTTTAAGAAGAGCTTAGACTTGTAATTAAGTGTACTTCACGATCAGTCTCGAGTGCTTTACAAACCTTATTTGATCCTATTTATAAGGCTTTAGAGTTGTGAAGCCGTGGAGGACGAGTGGTTCCTGTGGTTGCTTGCAAAGATTGCCAGTTCAAATCCCGACTGTACCAATGAGTTTTTCTGAACTGAAGTACAGTGATAGGTCACACCACGAGCTTTACGGTGATAGAGAACGTCAAGAGAAAACCTGCATACGTTTGAGAAGATTCATAGTCCAACGTGAGTAAAGTCGGTGCTCGGTGCCTACACACTTCTGCCTACCCCTTCTGGGACCCGTGTGGGAGGGATATACATAATTGTAGGAGTCATATACATACATACATATTCATACATACATATAAGTACATACATACATCTACCCCTTAAATTTTTATTTAATTATAGCATAAAGCATGTCATGGAAAGCGTACAGAAAGTCGGCGCGTAACTTGATTAAAAATGGCGTCAGAACACACGTTGTCTCGTTCCATTAGAGTTGATTTTTTGATAGCTGGTACTACTTATATGCCGCGCACCGTCCATAATACAGTATGCACCTTAATATACAACCCATTGAGTACTGATGATATCCTTATATGACGAGTTTCTTTATTTTTTTTATATCAATAAGTAGACAAATAAACATTCGGCCATCTTGATATTAAATGGCCGCCGTCCGTGCACTGCCCTGAAAGATTCTCCTGATACCCTTTTTTGAAGAACTCCATGTTGTTTTCTCAAGGGGCAATCTTAACAGGGACGGCATGCCAGTCTGAGCATTTACGAAGGAAAACTCCTTTTGAAACCGTAAATATAAAAATTCAAAAGATATATATTGTTATCGTATAAAATTTACCTCTAGCGAGTTTGGAGAGAATTGTTACAATAGTGTTGATACATATTTCTTGAGATTTTTTTTAAGCTGGCACACTGCTTTATTTCGTTTAGCAATGTATTGTAAAGTTGTGCTCCTTCAAACAATATTGTCTGTTTTCCGTAATTTGTGCGTGCGCTAATAATAATAATAATAATAGTAATAATAATAAAATAAAAAAAATCTGTGTGCAATAATTTTTTTTTACAAATTAATATCTGGCCCGTGGGGGATAAATATGGAGTATATTAAATACAATATCCAGTTTACTTGTCAACAGTTTATATATAAATTAAGGTGCAATTAAGTTATTTGATGAGTTTGATGAATGAGTTTTTCTGAACTTAGTCACACCACGAGCTTTACGGTGAAGGAAAACATCGAAAGAAAACCTGCACACGTCTGAGTTGACGTTCAAAGGCGTATGTATAGTCGTGCTTGAGTAACGGCGATGGACTCGCCATCTGTCACGTTGGCACGTAATATACCTCTGGCGGCAAGTGGGTGTGTGGGTATTACCTATACACCTCTGCCTACCCCTTCGGGGACCCTTGTGGGAAGGCGTGAGGATATATTATTTATATAAGTTATTTCGCTAACGGTGGTTAAACTATAGCTCCTTATAAGGAAATAATCAGTAAAACATACATTTTATCGTCCACTTTTATGACACAAAGAGATTATCTTGAAATCCGCCAAATACATATTATGAAAGTTTTATCTGGCCATTCCCTCAAAGTTAAACTTTTACTGCCTTCAAACAATAAATCCATACGCTTTGAACAATAATAATAACATGAGCGTGTTATGGAGGACAATGAAAAACTTATTTACTTACTTGCGAAACGGACGAGCACGTATGAAGAGACTGATAAACGTGGATTCAGCGAAAGTGGTCTAATAGCTTAGAGAGAACCGACGCCGATCGATTCGATACCGATCCTTGTGAATCTAAGTTCATTGTGTCAACTAGGAACTCTGTAACATTTACTTCTGGGGATGAGTGTTAATGTCTGCGACACGGTTTTATACTAATGCAAGCATTATCGCACACTTACTTGTAAATTATAACTGTGTTTTCTGTTCCTAAAGAAATAAATAAAAATACCTATTAAAGGGATTAACAAGTATGTTATTTATGCGATTATTAAATATGGCACATAATATGGCGGTCCATATTAAGACTTTAAGTTTGAAGTTTCTACTTACAAACTTCAGGATAAATTTATTGATTGAATTTATTTTGAATGGACCTTGAACATTTATGTTTCAAGCAAAAAAACTACTTGTCGTGAGAGCATACGGTTTTAATTACATTGCAATGTTGTTATTGAAATTAAGATTCCAACATGTAAAGTCTTTACTATTATCTTAACAAATTTATCTACTCAGAACTAAAATATACTAAGAACAGGTATACATATAAAATTTTACAACCAAATACAAAAAGTGACAAAGTTCACATACGAGCGAAAACAGGAAACAAAACGGAACTCCCCCACCCGCAATAAATATAAGCGGTATATAGTTTCCGGTGTTTTGCGAAGAAAATTCATATGCGCGTTTCTTCTACCAAATATTCAGTGGTAACAAGGTAATGTTCACGTGTGTTTTTGCGTACGACATGTTGGCTTGAAAAGCCTGTAGGCGTCTTTAGCGTATGTGGTCTGTCAGTTACATATTTAGGGGTATGTTTATATTGAAATTCAATTTTTCTATCTCTACATAGAATTGAATTAAAAAAATCATAATTATTTTACTCAACGTAACGGAAACAGCTAGCATTTATTTAACTTAACCACCGTTATATACATACTTTAACTTTACGTACTTATCCACCATTTCCGAATATTAACCTGTCATAAATTACCTTATTAACTAATGATAGGTTAACTTGCATTAGTATATTATCTACATATTACAATATTAGTGGATATTTAGTTTATATATAGGCTGTAACGAAAACTCGCGTCTGAATGCAGAAGGGAAAACAAAAATATATTACAAACGAGTCCCCGCCGTACTCATAACTTACCATAAAGGTCGATTCTCAAACAAGAAGCGAACGAGCCATCCGCACTGTATGAGGTGGGCGCAAAATTAGATTGACGACTTCGGAAATTTTCGGAACTCATCGGAACTTACCGGATCGGTTCCGAATGCCGCCCGCGGTACTACACATTATCATATAAATGTAGATTTGAAGGAAAAATATTGCGGAGGTGTGCCCGTCTCGGCCGTAGGCCTTTGAAACGTGAAATAATTCGGTATTTAGGCGTGGACCATCGGACGACCTCATATCGTATGAATATTTTATGTGACATCCTTTACATATCTCTTTAAATGGTGTAGTTTTCAGAATTCAGGTCTATACTCAATCGATATCAGTTGTATTAAACGTCTTTCGTTGTGTTGCTATGATTTGTTTTACACATATCGTCACCCAGTCCCTCAAGCTGCAGGCAGAAATAACCAGTCCTAACTAGATAGAACTGGTTATTTCCGCCTGCAGACAGATCTCTAATCGAATATATATATATTTTTTTATACAACAAGACTGGCAATCAAGCATACGACCCACCTGATGGGAAACGGTTACCGTAGCCTATTTACGCTCATGATACCGAAGTATCGCTTGCGTGTTGCCACTCTGTGTTCGGAGTGTTATAATGTGTTGGCAGCATAAGGTTTAATCCCTCTGCTTCCAACACGTTGTAACAATCCTCCCCCCTCCCCAAAGAGCTCATTACTGGAAACCTTATTCACCACGTAGGAACATAACACAATAAATTGTGTTATTTGGCTACGGACTTCTATAAGGTGGAGGTCCTGCCCCAGTCGGGCAGCTCCAAATTCAAACGGGAAACCCGTTATGCCCTACCTCTCTTTTATCTTTAATAGATCTGTTTCAGAAATTATATATTTTGGTAGTACTTTAACTTAGTAGTTTGTACAGTCATTAATAATGCACATTATACATGATCGAATGAATCGACTAATTACTGGCAATATTAAAGTATTTTGAAGAACGTTGGTCTCCTTGTTATTTCCATAATAGAAAAAAATATATGGACGTGAGCAATAAGTACTTCGATGAAATCAAATCTTTTTTTAAAACATGTACCCATTGGATTTTGATTCTAATGCCATTTAACATTAAGGTACATTATAAATTAATGTGCACAATGGTGCTGAACTAATAAAATACGTCGGTCATAAGTAAGTGAACCCAAGGCATTTAATATAATATTACCAAAACTTACAAAGGGATATCGGATAGGAATATAAAACGCCATCAAATTTTATTGGCCTCCAACCGATTTAATAAGGAAAGTATTTTCGGGCGACCATAATTGCGGGCAATAAAGTCGTAAATGGGCGCTTATATTTTTTGTCCTGTCAACCAATTTTTATACTTATTAAACGTTTATTCCTAACCTTGGAAGATATTCAATTATTTCCTTGCAAAGACTATCATCGCATCAGTTTTTAATTAATTATAAATAAATAAATAAATACCTTGGGACAATTCCACACAAATTGACCTAGTCCCAAATTAAGCAAAGCTTGTGTTATGGTAACTAGACAACGATATATTTACTTATATAGATAGATATATACTTAAATACATAGGACATCCAAGACTAAGGTACAAATACTCGTGTTCATCACACAAATATCTGCCCTCAGCGGGATTCGAACCCGCGACCTCAAGTTTCGCAGTCAGTAGCTCTAACCACGAGACGTTATATAGTACAGCGATTTATCCCACTATGAGCGTTAGAAAAACAATGTAATTGATCGTATGCAGGTTGCATACGTTTGAGAAGAAATTCTAACGCTCACGACGGCGATCACGTTGGCTCCTAAATATTATATCTCGAAAAGAGGTCGTTGCTTCACCTCTGCCTATCTGTTCGGTGACTATTATGACAAAGCGTATACATAAGGGTAGGAAGTAGTAAGAGAGGTAATACTAAAGGTAATACAACCTACGCTTATCGAGGAAGATGTACATAAGTACATGTACATAAGTACATCTTCCTCCCGCCAACTTGACCGACGGCGAGTGCATCGCCTATTTTCGAGCCCTATGCATATACGTCTTTGGCGAAATTAATGAAGGTTTCCCCGCAAGGCTTTCATCACCGTAAAGTTGGTTGGTTGGTGTAGTCGCGATTCCTACTTGCAATCTTTGCTTCATAGCCGACTGCTCAACCGCTCGGCCACCACGGCTCTATATCACCTTTTAGAAGATGTAAAACAATGACTACATATATAATACATAAGTCAGATATCCTGAAATAAACTTTAGGGTTGAATAGCAAGTAGCAGGTAAATAAAAACGTCACCGGTACCGTTCGTATATGGGGATTAATACGGGATAGTTTTGGGTTGAAGAAAATTGCAAACGGGGGGTACGGATCCCGGGGGAGCGTTGTGTAGGGAGGGATACCTAATAGTATTTATAATAACGGGCGCAGGATTAGCCCTCTACGTGCCTCACTAGCGACTTGTAAGACAATTATGCGCTATAGGAAAACTGGGACGGATCGTTTAATAAATACAAATTCTTCATAGCTAAATGGTTAGTACTCCTCCTTACAAAGAGCCATATTGTGTTGCTTGGAATAAAATAGATATTAATATTTATATATTCACGACTATGCACCAGGATTCCCGAAAGGACCCGTTGCCTACCCGCAGAGGTATGTTGGCGATTCCATCGCCGCTTCTCAAGAACGTCTTAACGTAACAAAAGTATACAGGTTTCTTGTCGATGTTTTCATGTAAGGAATGCTTATGGTGCGATTAATCACTGTGCGTGACTTTAGAAAAATCATTGGTACAGGTAGGATTCTAACATAGAATTTTTGTGTTGCTACACGTATCGCTCAGGCACCAGGCTTTGGCCGAAATAAAGATTATAATTATAGAAGGTACGGTTCCCGCTGTCGGTGGGTCTTGGTGTAATGAATATGACGTCGATCTTTTCGATATTAATTCAATGTCATTATGTAATATTACTCGAATCATTATAATTGAAAATTTCCAATGGTAGTCGCTGTCATATTCGAAAGAACTTTTACTTTTGAAGTTTAAAAATGTAAAAAGTGTAATAAAATCCACTATAAAAACTTTATTGACTTTAATAAAATGCAAATTTCTTTCTATAAGCAGCATTTTATTCTAAAATGGCGGGCTTGGGTTGAAATGGGATTTATAATTAAAAGTCAAATGGATATTACTTACAATCATATTGAGCTCGACTAAGTTCTAAGAACTAATTAAGTAAAAGTTTAAAATATTATTTATTTCTTGGGACAACTCTCACTTACTATGTGCACCTACTATGAAAACTCATCGATATTTCATCAGTTACGCCGCGTATGAACCAGCGGTGCCACTCACGCGTTGCTGCTGAACCCTCAGGAATATTTGAGACTTTTCCAATGAGTTTTTCTGAACTTACAGGAGATTAGTCACACCACGAGCTTTACGGTGAAGGAAAACATCGATAAGGAATCTGCATACGTCTAAAAAGCAATTGAAAGGGCTATGTTTATTCCGTGCTTGAGTAACGGCAATGGACTGGCCATCTGTCACGTCACGCACCTAAAACATATCTCTGGCGGAAAGTGGGTGTGTGGGTATCACACCTCTGCCTACCCCTCTGGGGATCCTTGTGGGAAGGCGTGAGAATATATGAGACTTTTATGTGGAAACGGTAGATTTCCATACATGAAGACTTCGAGAACTTATAATTGGCGAACAGTCAGTAGTTACGAGTCCATTCACACTTGTGAAATATAGCGCAAGTTTCGAAAGTGGTATCCTGTGGGTTATTGAATTATCTTCTACCCGTGTCCATTGTTGGAACTTTTAATGAATGGACGGGCGTTCGCAGACCACTTACAAGCCTTTATTAATTTACCATTGGCCCTTATATTTAAGTTGGGGTTGAAACATTTGCGTACATTGTTAATTAAGATATCGTATAGAACGATAGCAGTATGAGCCCTGGTGGCCAACTGGTCCGAAACCCGACTGTACAATGAGTTTTCCTGAACCCACGTACTGTGATCATATTAATTACACCATGAACTTTACGGTAAAGGAAAATATTGTTTAAAGGTAGTAAGAGCATACGTTTGAGAAGAAATTCAAAGGCATATGTAAAGCTGAGTTTGAGAGACGGCAAGACTTGTCACCTGTCACGTCATACCTCAATATGTCTTCAGTGATCTATGTTATTTTTGGTCCTTTGCCTACCCCTGGGAGGGTTCTTGTAAAATTCTTCTGGTGCTAACCGCTTACCCTCACGCGGAACGTAAGCTTGTTTGCCCTTCTCGTATAAAAAATGGCGTAATGAGATAATAACCTTACCAATTTAATTCTAATTATTCTTTATTCCCTGAAATACTGAAGTAGAAAACTAATTACTTAATCTTGGACTAAATACGAGGCAAATGCTGCGATAAATTCGCTATATCGCCCAATTTAATTAACAGGAAACCGCAAATACCTTCTCACAATAACTTGTTTATCGAATTGCTAAGTTCTCAAAACAACTTGAAACCACATTATTAAACAATAATAATACTTGATATTATATACTTATAGCTTATAATGCTTCGCTCTCAGTGTACTGAATGTACTCGTAGTATGTCGATATTTTAGTAGAGATTTAGTCGAGATTCATGTACGATTATAGAACACATTTGATAATGGAATCGGTGCAAGGAATAGGTTTCAGTGTCCATATGTGGAATATTTAATGAATTATCTTAGGGCGTATACATGTGTCTGTGTGTGTGTGTGTGTGTGTGTGTGTAAGTATTATAATAATAAAGTCATCAAAATGATAGTGAGACTGTAGCCGAATTCTATGGTAGGCTCTACATATAGATCAATTTCTCTTTTGTTTTCATGAAAACAAAATGTAGAACAGATTCGATTTGAATTTGCCGTCGCGTTCCCGTCTCGACCATTATGCCTACCACTTTGGCTACAAGTCCATCGCCGTTTCTCAAGTATGAATATACAAACGATTTTAATTTGTTCTCAAATGTATCGTTATGTAATAAATAAATACCTATAAATACCTTGGGACAATTCCACACAAATTTACCTTGTCCCAAATTAAGCTAAGCTTGTGTATGGTGGTGTTATGGTAACTAGACAACGATATATTTACTTATATAGATAGATATATACTTAAATACATAGGACATCCAAGACTAAGGTACAAATATTCGTGTTCATCACACAAATATCTGCCCTCAGCGGGATTCGAACCCGCGACCTCAAGTTTCGCAGTCAGGAGCTCTAACCACTAGACCAGACGGTCGTCTATATGGTCGGTAAGAATACTAATTGGTACATACTGCTGAGCTTCGAACTTGCAAATTTTATTTCTCAAGCGACTACTCAAACCAATCGGCCACTAAAGCAATTTATAATATTATTTAGGGTACTGTAACCACAGACCAGCTGCACAATTTTCCGTTCCGACGGATGATTAATTAAACCAACTACGTCGCGGTCTTTCCCTGTTCAGATCGAAAGCGCTTATTTCCTACGCATTAAAGGCTATAATTCTTCCTGTTATATTGATTCTGGGGAATTATGAGGTTCATCTTGTTCAAATTGGCTCGACGGATTTAAAATTATCCAATCGATTAAGGGTTTGATTGATTAGATGAATAGATTATTTGTGATTATTTTATGATGATCAGAATACTGGCAATGTTTTTATTTTTGCGTTCTCTTCGAATAGTGTGCGGCGTAACAATTTAATCCGTAAGAAGAGATTCATAAAGTAACTGGCGTGAACGAGGGTTTGTAAAGATGAAAAAAGGCATGTTACGTTGGTTTGGACATACAGAAAGGATAAGTGAAGAAAGGTTGACGTACATTCGAAAGTGTTTGAAAAAAGAGGAATGCAAGGACCACGTTCTAACTCGTTCCATATTTAAATCAATCAGATACTCAAGGTGTCAGGAGTACTCGAAACCGGTGAGCATTTAAGAAGAGACTGATGAATATAAACCAAGCGAGTTATGTAAGTGTAGAGAAATCTAGCGCTCTACTCTCTTTGCCTAACCCGTGAAGTACGACGCGATGATTTGTATGCACATACATACAGAGTTCTCTTTAGCTTTATCCATAGTTATCAGTCTTTTCATACATGTCTTGACGTTTCCATTCCCAGAGTTTACAATAAATTTTATCTATTTAATAGAAACGTGATTTAGTTCTACTTCTTTTTTAGTTTCTGTATAAAGTACATAAAGTGTTTGCGCATTGTTTATCTGTTTCGTTGACCTTTCTTCGCTCATCCTTTCTATATTTCCAAACTTAATATACCTTTCTTTATCTTTATGTTCATTGATAATGGCGTGAATAGAAAAGAGTTTCCTGTTTGAAAGCACTGTCGAGTATTTTCCTCCGTATAAATACTTTCAATTCGAAAATTTTCTTTTCCAAGTACTAACTAAAGTTTCGATGCAAATGCTTTTAGAATAATTCCTGAGAGTATTTCCAGAGTACCTGATTTTGCGAGTTGATTTCGTTTGTAGAATGTGAATAAAAAGTTTGCCCACCTCGCTAAAGCTCTTAAGCGCATTGGAAACGAAATTACATTCCGAGACGGAATTCAGTTGCATCAATCGGTTTAGACAACACTTCGACTGGCTGACGGGATCATAGACCAAACTATGAACAGTAGAAGGAATCAATAACTCAACTAAAGTCTGCATAGACGTGTTTTTTACAAAGCAATTGTTGTTTATGCAAAATATTTAATTATAACAAGAGTGGTATATTTTTTAATGTAATATTGTATGTCTTTTTTTTTTTTTTATACATCAAGAGTGGCAAACAAGCATACGGCCCACCTGATGGGAAACGGTTACCGTAGCCTATTTACGCTCACGATACCGAAGTATCACTTGCGCGTTGCCACTCTGTGTTCGGAGAGTTACAGTGTGTTGGCAGCATAATGGGTTTCATTCCTCAGCTTCTAACACAATGTAACAATCCTCCTCCCTCCCCAAGGAGCTCATTACTGGAAACCTTATTCACCGCGTAGGAATACAACACAAAAAATTGTGTTATTTGGCTACGGACTTCTATAAGGTGGAGGTCCTGCCCCAGTCGGGCAGCTCCAAATTCGATATGCCCTACCTCTCTTGATCTCTATTTTGGACTAAGTGTTGTGTCCTAGTATCTACTTCATACCCACCACAATGTACATTGTTATTACAATAAAGAATTTACTTACTTACATGTCGCTAGCAACCGCTCGAACCAACTGGCTACAGCTTAGTTGTAGGTACTTTTGGATATTAATAAAGCAAAAGAGGTTATAAGGCTGGTCATTTGTATACCTAGAGAGCCGTGGTGGCCGAGTGGTTCGAGCAGTTGCCTGCGACGCAAAGGTCGCAAGTTCGAATCCCGACTGTACCAATGAGTTTTTCTAAAACTTAAGTACAATGATTAGTCACACCACGAGCTTTACGGTGAAGGAAAACATCGAGAGGAAACCTGCATACGTCTGAGAAGAAATTCAAAATATCAACGTATCGCGCGGTGTATCGCGTTGGCGCGTCGTGCTTGAGTAACGGCGATGGTCTCGCCATCTGTCACGTTGGCACCTAATATACCTCTGGCGGAAAGTGGGTGTGTGGGTATTACCTATACACCTCTGCCTACCCCTTCGGGGGCCCTTGTGGGAAGGCGTGAGGATATATTATTTTTATACCTAGTGAGGGACTAAACGTAATAATAATACCCTAGTTTTATCGTTTGTATAATATGCTTAAGATCTAAACAACATGAAATGTAATACATACTAAGAGATATTCCAATGACGAAGTTATTACCCGTACCCAAAGCGCTATTATTCAAAGGTTGTTGAAGTTGCCATTACAATAAAACATAATTTGCATATAGTCTACTGTCTGTGGGCAGTAATATTTCCTACGTTATTTGAATAGAAATAGAGCGTGTAGGTTGTGCTTGGAAGATCCTATCTGCCATTTCGTGTATGTATTATCCCTCTAATGTTCTGCTTACGTGATTTTGATGCCCGTGGCCTAGTAATACTAATCTTGTATTGTATAAATTATGTGAGCCGTACTGGCCGAATGGTTTGGGTAGTCGCTTGCGATGCGAAGGTTGCATGTCCGAATCCCGCTATACAACTGAGTTTTCTGAACTTCAGTACACTGATTAAGCAAATCACGAGCTTGGGTGGGAAAGGTGAAGGAAAACATCGAGAGAAAACCTGCATACATTTGAGGCGTGCGGAATTGCATCGTTGACAAGACAAGGACCCAGTTCCAAATTGAGATGGTTATGTTTTAAATCCAACCCTCGACTATCGTGTAAGAAAATATTCCAAATACAAAGCTGGTCTATATAACATCGAGTTCTTTCAGATGTCTTGCTAACGTTGTCGGCCAACACCTCTCGCGCTCTCATCCCTGTGTAGTCTATGCGCGAGGGACGAGGGAGGGCGGCGCCGTACCTGCGCTCGGCGGCCGAGGCGCGTCGTATTGATTATTCCCGACGTTCACTTTCGCCACTGTTTTAATGCCAGCATTGCCAGCGATGGAAATGTTTTTATTACCAACTTACCATCCCCCGACGAACTGAATAAACACCCGAATAAATGTACCTAATGCCCGATTATTCATTTTATATCCGCTTGTTTACTTGTACATTTTTTTTCTTTGTTCCACTCTCTTTTGTTTTCGGATTATCGCCTCTCATGATTACTCGACTTTATCATTTAGTTCCTATGGCGGTGTTATTGGATTATCGACTTTATGGTGTCTGAATTAAGATTGTCTAGTCTAATTTAGTTTGGTAGCTCTATTTGCCTAGTGTTTCTTAAAATATTTCCCTACCAGTCTTCAAAACTTGCTTTGTGATATGAAATATTGATCAAATTACATTTGAAAATTATAAGTTTACGTTTTAAAAAATGTCGTCTGTCACGACAATATTGTGTATACTAGTTGTTGCGCGGGACTCAGTTCGCGTGGAATCGAGTTTTAGTATAGTTAGCACTTGGCATAGTGCTAGTGCCCAATCTTTGTCTGCGTAGAGTTACTTTGTACTAAGAAATTCCCTGTTTCTGCCCCAATCATGTTTTCATAACTTGTATCAACAAAATGCACTAGTATGTATTTACATTACATTATTTATATAAAGAGTATACCATGCTCTTTCCCGTATATCTATCTATGTACCAAAATTCACCATAATGGGTTCTACGGCTTAGGCGTGAAAACGTAGGAGACGAGCAGGCAGACAGTTTGCAATAATAATATTAATAGAAATTAACTAAAGGTCAAATAAACATATTGTTAATAGGTTTTTGTGCCAAACCTTTATAAGATATTCACCCTTCCCACAAGTGTCCCTGAAGGGGTAGGCGGAGGTCGCTTTTTTGTCGGAGATATATTCATTTTTGAATGTCAACCGCCTTTGAATTTCTCTTCAATAGTTTCAGGTTTCATCTCGATGGTTTCCTTCACCTTAAATCACGTGGTGTAACTAACCACTTTTCATAAGATCAGAAGATTAGAAGCAGTCATTCCATTACAAGCAACTCCTCGAACGGCTCGGTCTTCTCGGCTGTGTAATGTAAGATGAAAAACAATTGAATGGAGATTAAATCTTAGATCCGTTTCCGGATGCTGCGCCGATGTTTACTGGGTTCTTAATTCAAGTGCTAAATTATTAAAAACGAATGTAAATTCCACTAACGCGTTTGAAACACTTTGTTTGTGATGCAAATGTTATGCGATCAAATCTGAAAGGTCTCTCCGTGTAAGAGGATTACGTAGATTTTAACGACTCACCGAAACAATTGACGTGAGTGCTCGAATTATTGTTTGCAATGGGATTTTGACATTAATGGCGTATAAACAGTGTTTATTGGGCATTATGTTTGTCGTTTCCTGATACATCATTTGATGTCGTTAGAAGATATCTTTAACAATAAAGAAAATTTGTCACACCAAGAGCTTTACGGTGAAGGAAAACATCGAGAGGAAACAGCTTACGTCTGGGAAGCAATTCAAAGGTATAGTCGTGCTTGAGTAACGGCGATGGACTCGCCATCTGTCACGTCACGCACCTAAAATATATCTCTGGCGGAAAGTGGCTGTGTGGGTACTACCTATACACCTCTGCCTATCCCTTCGGGGACCCTTAAAGGAAGGCATGAGGATATATTATAAGAAAATTCTTATTACGAGAACCTATACGTGGGTATTACAATTGTCAATCTAATACGACTGAATGACTACAAATCATTAAAAAACTCTCAAAGTAATACGTTACATTTAAACAAAATTGGCAAATTATCAAAATCAAAATCTTTTTATTTCACATAGGCCCAGGTGGGCACTTATAAAACCTCGAAAAAGAAGAAGCACGGTTCGGGTTGGTCGCTTCCATGGAGAAGAACCGGCAAGAAACTCCATGGTTACTCTTTTCGCCGCTAGTCTATCCACAGTTTGATAATGTCCATTACCCAACTTCACCCAGGCTTTGAAACCCTTCATAATTCGAATTTCTTGACATTTCCTACGAATATCACATACGTTACGTCAAAGTACGTTACGCGTCGTGCCTACGTATTAGATGGAGTTGTTAATTTCCTTCAACCCAACGAGACCCTTTCTGCCTGCGTTGTCCAAATTATCAGTTGACTCTATGGGCAAGATACGTTTCATATAATATCTAATATACGATATCACAACCCTAGAAATCTATGAATGAACATAATATATGTATGTAAATGAAAACTATGAATGAACCAGATGACCCTCTGGTCTAGTGGTTAGAGCTCCTGACTGCGAAACTTGAGGTCACGGGTTCGAATCCCGATGAGGGCAGATATTTGTGTGATGAACACGAATATTTGTATCTTAGGCTTGGATGTCCTATGTATTTATGTATATATCTATCTATATAAGTAAATATATCGTTGTCTAGTTACCATAACACAAGCTTTGCTTACTTTGGGACTAGGTCAATTTGTGTGGAATTGTCCCAGGTATTTATTATTATTATTATTATTACATAATATAATATGTAAATATTAATGTGGCTAAAGTGGTAGAGGTCTGTAAGTCTAGAGAGTTTTATCGTTCTACTCTCTCTGCCTATGCTGTGAGGGACTGCTTTATTATATGTACGTAATAACAATAATATTCTAAGGCATAATAAGGCATCGTCTCACCGACTCTACTATACTACCCACTTATCATACTACAAATTCATACCACTATAATCTTGAGTAATAATTATAACACATGTACAATAGTCGTGCTTGAGAAATAGCGACGGATCCGTAATCTGTTTACAATCAATATTTTTCCTGAAACAAGAGGGTGTTACTTGCGTACGTGAGGATGTTAGGCAAATGTTACTTGCCTACCATTTTGGGACCCATGAAAATCATATGATGGGAATACATGAAGAGCATATGCAAACATCGATTTAACACAGACGGCAAGTCATAATTAAATTAAGAGAGGTAGGGTTTCCCGTTCGAATTTGGAGCTGCCCGACTGGGGCAGGACCTCCACCTTATAGAAGTCCGTAGCCAAATAACACAATTTTTTATGCTGTGTTCCTACGCGGTTAATAAGGTTTCCAGTAATTAGCTCCTTGGGGAGGGGGTGGATTGTTATATTGTGTTGGCAGCAGAGGGATTGATCCCATTGTGCGGCCAACACAGTATAACTCTCCGAACATTGTATTGCAAGCGTAAATAGGCTGCGGTAACCGTTTTCCATCAGGTGGGCCCGTATGCTTGTTTGCCACTCTAGTAGTATAAAAAAAAAAAAATAATAGAGCACTGTCGCGCCAAGTGAGTTAGAAATTATTTTTTTCTTTCTTCATACATTAAATTCCTTGTGTATTTAATCCTTTAAGTAACTAATTAGTTACATAGTACGCTCTGAAGTTTCTCGGTCTCATAAAGCTGGTAGTTTTGCGAGCCGAAATACTAAATGGGTTTCGGGGGCAATAATAAGTTAAAAAACCTTCCTCCGACCTAATATCTGGGCCCACTCACAACGGGCGGCACGTGACCCGGGCCCTAATATTATGAAGGCTTTTATTTTATACTGAGGGCTCGTGGGCCGAGGCGTAGGTATTCAACGCAGATACTCCTCGAGATAATATTTCACGACTTGTTATTGTGACTACGAAAAGGTGTTTCAGTATTCAGGCATTTCAGTTTAGCATCAAGTAATTTTTCTTTTTTTTTAATGAAGCCTTGGTTGCCAAGGTTAGATTAGTTGCGTAAGTTCGAATCCCGACTGCACCAATGTTTTTTTTATCAAGTGATTAGTCACACCAGAGTGATAAGGAAAACATCGATACGTTAGAGAAGAAATTCAAAGGCTTATGTATGTGACGGATGGCGAGTCCATCGCTGTTACTCAAACAGCGATGGACTCGCCATCTGTCACATTGGCGCCTAAAATACATAGTATCTGTATCTGGCGGATAGTTGGTGTGTGGATATTACAAAATTTGATATCATTTGGAGTATTTCACTTAATTGATATACTTATGTTCTAAGGGTTAATCTAATATTCTGTGCAAATTACATCCAATTCCACTTTTTAAAAACTTGCCCATGTTTAATATTAATACGACTTAGCGCAGATAAACCAGCGGTATATAACTAGTTTGTTTTATTAATAATCGCAATAATAAAAGGTGAATCCTAAACAATCATCCCATAGAGCCAAACGAGCCGTTATATCAATCACGAGTTGAGTAGTGACGAGCAATCCCATAGCCATCAATATTGTGGAATCAGTGCCGACCTGACCCGACAAGGTCGGCCATAAAGTTTGACAAACGGCTAAGCTATACACACCAATAAATGAGTAAACTGACCTGGATTTTTCCATATTAAAACTGCTAAGGGAAGCACGCTGGCAAACACATTGGTACATACATCATTACGTCCAATCCCTAACAGAGTAGCTGGAGAAAATAGAGCGCCAGTTATCTCTAGACTCACATACATTTTCGCTTCACCCACATTCATCAGTATATACGTACTTCTTGATGTACTCTTAACGTTCATATCCTTGAGTGCTTAACTGAATTGGTATCGGTACTCAGAACGTGGTTTTTCTCTGCCTCTTATTCTCCGCCTGATAGCCTCATCAAATCTTAGCTTTGCTTAACGAGCAGCTGAAGAGAAATTAGACATCAATCTTCCGCTTGGCTTTGCACTATCCCGACGTTAGACGACGTTGAGTATGGTATTTTCTTACAGGAGAAATAATAGGTAATGTATTCGTACGGTATTATTTCAAATATGGAACATCATATATAGAATGAGCCGTGGTGGCCGAGTGGTTCGAGCAGTTGCCTGCGACGCAAAGGTCGCAAGTTCGAATCCCAACTGTACCAATGAGTTTTTCTGAACTTAAGTACAGTGATTAGTCACACCACGAGCTTTACGGTGAAGGAAAACATCGAGAGGAAACCTGCATACGTCTGAGAAGAAATTCAAAGGCGTATGTATGTGGGAAGGCGTGAGGATATATTATTATGTATAGAATCTACCTAGATAATAACATACATATAACGCGCCTCTTTCCCGTAGGGGCAGGCAGAGACCACTTCTTTCCACTTGCTACGATCCTTACATACTTGTTCCGACTCGTCCACTTTCATTATTCCCTTCATACATACATACTCTTCGGCTTAGGGTACTCGTAGCCTGGCCTTTTTTCAAGACATCATCGATTTGGTCTCGAAACGTCCGCCTAGGTCTACCACTTCCAACACTTTCATTCACATTCGCCTTATACACTTATTTCGTCATTCAAGATAAAAACAAATAACAAATAAATGATGAGGAGAATTTTGGACGTCGGTAAATCAAAAGATATTTAGTTCATCTGCATTTAAATGACGTTCTATTCTTTTCTGTACTATGAGTTGACGTTATTATACGCACGCACACAATGTATTATCCTTGTGTCAATGATAACTTGAACCGTACTGTGGACGTCATAAAATCCATATTAGGTTGTAACAAACTGCAAATGCATGTAAAAATCCCGAGTAAAATTGTCATTTTCCA
Organism: Drepana arcuata; assembly: GCA_016069955.1. Classification (NCBI taxonomy): domain Eukaryota; kingdom Metazoa; phylum Arthropoda; class Insecta; order Lepidoptera; family Drepanidae; genus Drepana; species Drepana arcuata. The sequence continues at coordinate 10,169 of JACCPG010002145.1, read as the reverse complement.
TTACCCCAGACTGAAAACGGAAAATAAACTGAAAGTGACTACAACCTTTCACGTAATAGTCCAACAGAGCACAGTCATGTAGGTAGGCATTCCTGGTAATTGAGAGTACATAGTCAGCATTTTGGGACCAATATTACCTTTGGGTAGAGAATGCCCTAATCTAATTAGATGATATTCCAGCCGCAATGGCATAATCAGCTCCGCATTGCCACCGTAATGACATTCGGACCATTCCAGCGATGTCCATAGTAGATTGAACTCGGGCGCGCTTCGGATTACGTGCGTAATTTCAATACAGTCCCGCGGTCGGTCGGTATGACCCGTGGCCGGGCGATAAACGTAGACAGGTATCCGAAGTACGGATAGAAGATTAAGCAGGACCAAAGATTACTAATAATAATAATATTCTTTATTGTACAAACACACACACGTCTACAAAAGAAAAAGTATTGACAAAACATGTAGGCGCAATCGCCTATTGCGCCTACATGTTTTTGCTCCTTATCGTAAAAGCGATTTCTACCAGGCAACCCAAGTGGAGAGAAATAAGAAACAGAGAAAGAAAAGGTAGGTGTAACAGTTGAGTGGATGAAATAATATACACATAATAGGCAATCTAAATAAATAAATACGAAACATATACAAATATACTCACATATGAACAAGTTATAAAGAGAAATATTGTTCAAATAAAAACTTTTTGAAGGAGATTAATGTCTGTGCAAGTCTGATGTTCTGGGGCAGCGAGTTCAAACACGGACAGCTTGCGCAGTGTAAGACTTGGAATGGGAAGAAGAAGTGAAAGAGGATTATAATGTACATAGTAACGTATCTTCAAGGGCTTTGTTTGTCAATGGCTTCAATTTCTCTAGTATCATGGACACACAGACACACAGGTTTTAGTTAAGCGATAAATAGTTACAGATGAGCGGGAACACCTTACAGGCATCTGTTACTAGATAAAGAAAACGTTTTTTCTGTGACTGAATAAAACATATTCTATTATTCTCTTTTTAAATCAATATCTTCTACAATGACTAATACAAGTACAATTTAATCTAGATAGTTGGAGAGCGGTCTTGCTCCTCTTGCACACAATTTCGCAATGTAGGCATACCGATTTAGTAAATTTTTCTTCACTCCTCCGTTTGTCCAAACCAACTATTACATAATTTGATACTGTATTAGATATATCATATACATTATAAGATATATCAATAAATAATATATAATGAGGCAGATCAGGGTTCAAGCTATAGATTGCTGCAGGGTCGGCAAGCGAGCGCGAGCGATACTCTTGATGTACATAATTGTGTACTAGCAAGCGTTTATAGGCAGCGATAACCGCTTCCCATCAGATGATCTGCAAAGCTCGGGATTCGAACTTGATACCTTTACGTTGTAGGCTACTAGAACCACTCGGCCCTCGAAATAAAACTGTTCTGCTAAAGCAGGAACGTATTTGAGCCTTATAATGACTGATGCTAAGATAAATACGTCCCACAAATAACATCAATAATTGTACAAAAATAAGCTGGAATTACAGTGGACTGTTTACAGCTTAGCTGGCACTTTAATGGTACTAGATTGTATCTAATGGACGGTCCGTCGGCGATTTGTTTGTCGCTTTATTGCGGCTATCTGCTAGCTAAGCTTATCGCTTTGATCGAATGTAGGTAAGAATATTCGACATGCTTACATACTCTATCTAATCGACCTGCTTTGTGTTGCATAACTATTAAACTATATATCATGTACAATGATTTTATATAAATTCCCCGTTGGCACAAGCAAAAAGACTCTTGTCGGCCTCTCAGATGAGTGAATACAGAGCCTTACATTTTCTTCTGTCCAGCGCAACCTCGGAAATATTTTTTAGCATTTTTTATGTTTTATATAATATTAAATTTAATCATCTCATGGGCTTTATTGTGAAGGAAAACAACGAGAGGAAACCTACATTTTTGTTTACGAATAAAATAATATACCTATTTATAATCGTGCTTGAGTAACTGTGATGGACTCGCCATTTATCACGTTGGCACCTAAAGTATATCTCCAGCGAAAAGTGGGAGTGCGGGTACTGCCCACCCATTCGGGTACCCTTGTGAGAAGGCGTAATAATATTTATATTATGTAATTTTTTTATTTGTTATCTCTACAGGTTAAGTTCTGATAATGTCACATATTATCATTTATGTATATGCTGCACCAAATCGTGTTGCATTCTATACCTGGAAACTACACGTTACCCCTCCGTAATTCGTTCGTAATGGACTGGAAATAAAGTTCAAAATTAAATGGACAACTATATTCACTGAACGCCTAGCTTTGTGTTGTCAGCTTTTGTGAAATGTGTACAGCGCTTTAGATAATGTTACTCAGATGTTAAAGACGATAATTGCTTGTATGTATGTGGCGTGTGTGGTGTAGCCCGGCCAGTGGTTGATTGTGTATGAGAGTGTGTGCGTGAATTGAAATTGAAAAGCATTTTAGATGGAACCGCAACGACTGCGCTAAAACCAGACTATATTGGATGTTGGGAATTGATTGTGCTACTGGCTTTCAAAAAACTAAATTCTTTTGATTAAACTTTTCATATATAAAATTAAAAAGTTTTTATTAAACGCTGTGCAATTTTGCATAATAGTTTTGTATACATTCTATTTCCTAAGCCGTGGTGGCCGAGTGGTTCGAGCAGTTGCCTGCGACGCAAAGGTCGCAAGTTCGAATCCCGACTGTACCAATGAGTTTTTCTGAACTTAAGTACAGTGATTGGTCACACCACGAGCTTTACGGTGAAGGAAAACATCGAGAGGAAACCTGCATACGTCTGAGAAGGAATTCAAAGGCGTATGTATAGTCGTGCTTGAGTAACGGCGATGGACTCGCCATCTGTCACGTTGGCACCTAATATAACTCTGGCGAAAAGTGGGTGTGTGGGTATTACCTATACACCTCTGCCTACCCCTTCGGGGACCCTTGTGGGAAGGCGTGAGGATATATTCTATTTCCTTGTTACTGTTATGCAGATTCCCACAAGCGTCACCAAAAGGGAAGACGCCAACGTGACATGTCCTCGCTCGAAAAGTTTAACTTTTCACACGCCTTTTAATAGCTTCAGAGGCGTATGCAAGTTTCCTAACCACTTTTATTATTCTAAGATATCTTGTTACAAAGGCATATCCCAAGTCGATACAAGAACAAGCCATTTTACTTCTTGTGACCATTCCATTAAGTATTACAATCCTAGAGATATACTAAAGGCTGTCTATGGGCTTTAAATCACAATATTCGTAACAATTTTTTTTTAAACTTCCTGCAAAACATTTTGCTAAGGCGAACTTAATGCCGAGGACATTCTCTACCAGCTAACCTTTGGGTGATGCAGAGATAAGCATGGCAGGCTTAAAAGAAATAAATAATTGGGAAATATAAACATAAATTCTATATATTTTATTATAATATACTATACAATATAATATGTAATAATATCATTTCTTAAAATTCATAAATAAATGATTTGATAAATAAAAAAAAAAACAATAAACAGTACTGTAGTAGTAGGCCACCGTTCCATTTTTAAAACCTGGTAAAATCGAGTTACCAACATGAAAACACAAAAATAGAATGTCGCCACATAGACAACACGTACGTTGAGAGAACTTCCGCAGCATAAATTACCATAAAAACAAATATTAGGAAGCCACTGCGAGTATTCGATACCGAAGCCAAACAAACGCCAGACCCAATTACAGTGTTCGCGCTTCGTTTGATACGTTTATGTGTTAATGTGCCTAATGAGACTAAACCTACCTTTAGATAGACAGACTACGTTGCGTAGGAAACAGGTGTAAGAACACACATTTTTTGCTAGATATGCATATTTAAGAGAGGTAGGGCATAACGGATGAATGATTCTCCGTTCGAATTTGGAGCTGCCCGGCGTGGGCAGGACCTCCACCTTATAGAAGTCCGTAGCCAATTAACACAATTTTTTTGTGTTGTGTTCCTACGTGGTGAATAAGGTTTCCAGTAATGAGCTCCTTGGGGAGGGGGGAGGATTGTTATATTGTGTTGGCAACCGAGGGATTAGACCTATTATGTTGCCAACACAGTATAACTCTCTGAACACAGAGTGGCAACGCGCAAGTGATACTTAGGCATCGTGAGCGTAAATAGGCTACGGTAACCGTTTCCCATCAGGTGGGCCGTATGCTTGTTTGCCACTCTTGTTGTATAAAAAAATATATGTAGGTGACAGCGTGGCATATTGGCAAATGGCAAATGGCAAAAATATTGGCAAGTGGCAAGTTGGTAGTTGAAAACATGAAATGTAGTCATAAGTATGTGGCGATCGTTTACGGCTTAGTGATCACAGGTTGTAAAGCTTGAGGAACCGAGGGTTTGATACCGGATATTTGTATGATAAACAGGTGTATTCGTTCTTAAGTAATTTAAAAATAATACCTTATTAGCAACCCTTGGCTTAAGCCTTGAAGAAGTGACTGGCTTTTTTGGTCTCGCCAGTATTAGGTTACCTAAATAGCAAGGTCCCTTCGTGACAGTAAATAAAATAAATAAAAAAACGCTCCAATCACAGTATTGTATTTTAATTTGGAATGTGTATTTTTTTACTAATTTAATTTTGCAACTCTTTGCAACATAATTCAATTAGTAAATTGATTAATCAGACCAATTGATTACTGCTAACATATCGCTGAGTACATTCAATTACTATTCAGATTATTGTATCACAAACAATTAATTAACCTTTGCAGTATGGCAATATTGAATTGGCAGTGTTTCTGTGTACATAGCATAGGATTGTGATAGGATACTGTGATGCAAGAATCGGTAGTTGTCAGCGGCTCAACAATTTTCTTTGGACGATAGTTTATATATTATGACGGATAAAAAAGGGAGTACCCACTCAAACATTTTTGAGTTTTACTTAGCTTCGCATCTAAGATTTTGTTTTAACTCAATTTCTACACGATCGATTTCCAAAGTATGATTCCACGTCTGGAAAGCTGCCACCTCATTATGTATTTTTTTTGTTATTGAATAAGCCTCATAATTCCCAATACTAACCTAACATAACCCGTCAACACAGAAACGTTGTTCCAATTAGCAATTGGTGAAACTCTCTCGATTGCCGGGAAACTTACGAATGAGTTATTCAAAGTAAAATTATATGGGGAACAATTATTAGGACGGTAGCAAAGAGGGTTGGATGACAGATATTGGTTTGCTGGATGATACAATTTAAAGATAGCGTCTCTCTGTTCTCCCAGAAGACTCTCCTAGAAGACAATATTATTTGTAAACTGTATTCAATGTATATGTGACTATAACATTTAATATAACATTACAAAATAAATTTGTAAGAAAATATATATATTATAGCAAAATTCATAACAGTACAATAATATGAATAACACCATAGAAATAGATTTATATAATAAATATTCCGCATGTCTTTTTCTAATACGTATTTTTTTTTAATATAGACCATGTTTATAACAAACGGTATAAATAAGACTCATAAGCCGACGAAATTCCTTATTCTCTTAGGAGTCGGGAAAAAACAAATCGATTCGTGATAATAATAGCTTTGGGAGGGATAACTCAGCAACCTTTAAGAAGCCCTTGTTGGGCGCCAAGAAATAAGAATTCTATGGGACGCGCCATAATCTCGATGGATTTGTATCTCGTATATTATAAATGGTATGAGAAAAGTGGGTTAGATTGTTTCTAAAGTACAGATCACCAGAGATTTTTTTTCTGTATTCATATAAATAACCGATGCAAAACCTAAATAAACTATGCATATAGCAGGCATTGTTTAAGACAACAGACTACAGAATTCAAAATTTAACTAAGTGAAATAAGTGAAGTAAAATAGATACTGCACATGTACCAAATGGGTAAGATTATCGTTATTCATCATCTAAAATATATATTTTTTATAATATAATAATATATCCTCACGCCTTCCCACAAGGGTCCCCTAAGGGGTAGGCAGAGGTGTATAGGTAATACCCACACACTCACTTTCCGCCAGAGGTATATTAGGTGCCAACGCGACAGATGGCGAGTCCATAGCCGTTACTCCAGCACGACTATATACATACGCCTTTGAATTTCTTCTCAGACGTATGCAGGTTTCCTCTCGATGTTTTCCTTCACCGTTAAGCTCGTGGTGTGACTAATCACTGTACTTAAGTTCAGAAGAACTTGCGACCTTTGCGTCGCAGGCAACTGCTCGAACCACTCGGCCACCACGGCTCTTTATATTTTTTCATCATCATCATCATCATATCATCACGCCAAGTCCCTAACGGGGTAGGCAGAGAGTATAGAGCGCCAGTTCTCTCTAGACTTATATACCTCTTTCGCTTCGTCCACATTCATCAGTCTTTTCATACATGCTCGTCGGTTTCGAGTACTCTTAACGTTCCCGTCCTTCAGAGTCCGATCTATTTGATCCAGGTAGTTGGAACGTGGCCTTCCTCTGCCTCTTCTTGCACACACTTTTGCTTTGTATATCTGTTCTTAGTGCTCTCAGTATATTTTTTTATAGAAAAATAATTAACACTTGGCACTTCTAGTTTATTTAAGTTTGTAAAATGGCTTGAAATATCGTTTAGCAATAGGTATCTCCCGCCCGCCCACTGCTTTGCGTACCGGTTCAAATGCTTGATTAATACAAACTCCGCCATTATTATAATTGAGGTGTTCGGGCCCGATTTGTTTCATTTAATGGCATCGATTTGGACCTTTTCAAAAGTTCCTCAGAGATTAGTGTAAGCCTCGATCGAACGTGTTTTGGTAGTTGTATTAAAGGTACTTGCAATAACCCTATCTGCTAAAAGGTTTTCGTGGTTAATTTTATTTATGCCTCTATTATTATATGAATATCTTTGCTATCTGTGTTCCGTGGTTTTCACCCACGAAAAATTTGATTGGTTTTTTTCTCGAATAATACATACATACATATCATCACGCCAAGTCCGTAGGGGTAGGCAGAGAGTATAGAGCGCCATTTCTCTCTAGACTTATATACCTCTTTCACTTCGTCCACATTTATCAGTCTCGTTATACATGCTCGTCGGTTTCGAGTACTCTTAACGTTCCCGTCCTTGAGAGTCCGATCTATTTGATCTAGGTAGTTGGAACGTGGCCTTCCTCTGCCTCTTCTTGCACACACTTTTGCTTTGTATATCTGTTTCGTCAATCTTTCTTCACTCATCCTTTCTATGTGTCCAAACCAACGTAACATGTCTTTCTTCATCTTTACAATCACGCCCTCATTCACGCCAGTTGATTTGCGAATCTCTTCATATTAATAAAACTTATCATATGCGGTACATACCTCTATGTATGTAGCTGATCACTTATCTGTGTATTGATTTCATCCAATTCGTTGTTATTGCAAGAGGAACAAAAAGTCTCACAAATTTTCGCTGATGATCTTAGTAGCGGTGGCCGAGTGATTAAGTAGTCGCTTGCGGAACAAGATTCAAATTTTGAAGCGGTGGCGGTCACTAGTAAGTGGCTTACCTGATCTCAAGATCTCAATATATAAGGCTTATGACACAACCACCTTTGAATGGTGACCGATAATGGAAAATATCATTATGTAACCTATGTAAGCTTTCTCCGGATGACGAACATTGTTGTGTGAGATCCAATTCAGATACTTTGTTATTTTTGCGAGACGACAAGTCATCAATTTGTTATTGCATGGGCGTTGGTTAGAAGTACTGCTTTTCTTAGTGAAGTGGGTACTTTCAAGTAACCAACGCAATGTTTCATGTCAACGTCGAATCACCACGCCGAGTCCCTTACACCCTGAATAATGACAGCCTGCAGCTTTGAGCCACTTTATTTCTGCAAGGTTCTCTGCTTAATGGTGCTGCTTAGTGACTATGCCGACTTGTACTTAGTACCTGTAGTATCTCTAAGTGATTCATCATGCCCAGTCCCTTAACGGGTAGGCACAGAGAATATAGATCCCGTACTCTCTAAGCTTACAAACCTCTTTTGCTTCCAACGTTTCTGCTTCATCATTCTCTTCATACATGCTCACTGGTTTCGTGTGTATCGGGTTGGAATACCAGGTACACTGGACTAATGAACAATACTTAGCATTTTAATATACGGCTTAATTCTTATTACTTACATAGCAAGTACCCACATTCACTTTCAGTTCATGCTAAGCCCACTGGAGCATGACTTACGCGGCCAATTAAAAAACAATAACAAAACACTGCGCACGCGCTGTGCGCCGGCGCATATATCCGGTTAGAGAACATCTGTATAATGAACCCGTTTGAAAAAATGTTGCCAGTAAATTAAACTTGCGCTCTATGCTTCAGTTAGCCTGTTTTTTAGTTAAAATGCAGCGTTATATAAAGAAGGTAAGGTTTCATCCATGCTACTATTTTACTTAAAGGTGCCGTAGAAGCATGCTTAAAATCCATATATACTTATTCACGCCCATAGTACGCGGTTATTAAAATCTATGGTCATTTATGGCGAGTCCATCGCCAATTCTCAAACCCGAATATACGTCTTTATATTTGTCTTCTTAAACATTGGCGGGTTTTCTTCACTGTAAAGTACGAGGTGTGATTAGTCAACGTACCTACTTAGTTTAGAAAACTCATTGGGTCGGTAACGGACGAACTTCCAATATTTCTTTTGTAGGTAACCGTTCCAACCACTGGCTCGCCACCGCTCTATAAACACATACATTCATTCTATGTAATGTAATGTATCGTAATGTGTTCTCTACTCAATAAAAAAGCGATTAAAAACCACTTTACTTGTAATACTTTAAGTACTACTTCAAATAAAAGCTGTGATGTTTTGATATTGTAATTAGGCGGATTGAAACGCGCGCACGCCTCTCCACAGACCGTAACCGCGACCTTTGAATCGACAATATGCGCACGCGACTGACTAGGGTTCAGTTGTTGATGTATAAAAACAGTTTTAATATCTAATATTAGATATGATAAATTATGAATTAACAAGTTTTAATTAACAAAATTACAATTACAAATAATGTATTAACAAGTTCTTTATTCAAAATTACAATTACAAATGATGTATTAACAAGTTCTTTATTCAAAATTATAATACAAATTATGAATTATAAGAAAGAGACAATTATTGTATTTCTACGTAAATCTATATCTGTATGTAAAGTTGCCTCCAATTTTTGTTTAATTTGATCTGCAAAAACTTTGATGGAGTCAAAAAAATAAAAGTTAAGCGTATATTTTAATAAATCTATCCATATTAATATAACTATACTGCGTTATTATATCCTAAATCTTAAACTTTAAATTTAAAATATATCCGGCGGAAAGTGCGTATGTGGGTACTACCTATACACCTCTGCCTACCCATTGAGGTACCTTAGTAGGAAGGCTAGATATAATATTTATTGTACACATACTATATGCAGTTTTAACCTCACCCTTCTATAACTGACCCCTCGATCGAATAATTCCAGTGGTCGGTTTATTTAAAGCTCTAAGCGGTCGTACCTGATTCACTTATGTTCTATCGATGTACCGTAAAATATTATAGCCGCGAACCTCAACTATTATTTAAGACCTACTCTTGACTATAACACGTGGAGAACATTTGCATCACAATTTGTTGTTGGTGTCTTACACCAAGCTCTTATATTCTCTTTTATATTATCGGTAATTTATTAAGTGAACAGATTCGCAAATCAACTGGCGTGAATGAGGGCGTGATTGTAAAGATGAAGAAAGGATGAGTGAAGAAAGATTGACGAAACAGATATACAAAGCAAAAGTGTGTGCAAGAAGAGGCAGAGGAAGGCCACGTTCCAACTACCTGGATCAAATAGATCGGACGCTCAAGGACGGGAGCGTTAAGAGTACTCAAAACCGACGAGCATGTATGAAGAGACTGATGAATGTGGACGAAGCGAAAGAGTTATGTAAGTCTAGAGAGTACTGGCGCTCTATACTCTCTGCCTACCCCGTTAGGGACTTGGCGTGATGATATGTATATAGATGATTATGTACATAGATGATATGTATTAAGTGGTTTATCTAAGGTTACCGTTGGTTGTCCGGGCTTAGGCGAACAAGCGAAAACTTGCCTAATTTTGGTAATTA
>JACCPG010002144.1:0-20324 GCA_016069955.1 Drepana arcuata | reverse complement strand
CCCGCCGAACCTAACACCCGCCGAACCTAACCCCCGCCGAACCTAACACCCGCCGAACCTAACACCCGCCGAACCTAACCCCCGCCGAACCTAACACCCGCCGAACCTAACACCCGCCGAACCTAACACCCGCCGAACCTAACACCCGCCGAACCTAACACCCGCCGAACCTAACACCCGCCGAACCTAACACCCGCCGAACCTAACACCCGCCGAACCTAACACCCGCCGAACCTAACACCCGCCGAACCTAGCACCCGCCGAACCTAACACCCGCCGAACCTAACACCCGCCGAACCTAACACCCGCCGAACCTAACACCCGCCGAACCTAACACCCGCCGAACCTAACACCCGCCGAACCTAACACCCGCCGAACCTAACACCCGCCGAACCTAACACCCGCCCTCATACCCGGGCACGAACGTATATCATTTGTGCATCTGCGAGAACGAAACCATAGCTTGTTATAAAATTGATTAGCGACATCTATTGCCATTATCTTTAATGACATAGATTCATGAATTAAATAAATATTATATCTGTAAGTAGTTAGTTGCAACTGTTCTTTGTAAATATTATTAATTGTTGTTATTGTGAATTAAATTATATTTATGACACACATATTCTCCTCACAGTACTCGGTTTGTTGTCTTGTTCTCTGTTCCATAATATTTGTATATTAGGTAGGTATAGAGTGCTTATGTCTACATACAACATAGATCAAATAATTTCATATGTAGGTACACGATACCACTCACATTGTCCGTCCGTCCGTTCGTTCATTTACGTTTGTCAACTAGTTAATCAACTAGTTAAATTCGTCAACACAAGAGGAAGCACATACAAGAGGTAGCACGTACAAGAGGTAGCACATACAAAATGTTTAGGTGTTATTATAGATGAAGGCATCAATTGGAGAGCCCACGTAGATACATTACCTATTGCCATAAATAAATGTGTGTATGCGATTAAACAAATAAAAAATGTAACAAATACTAATAGCTGCTATAGTGTCATACCTTCAATACGTTGAATCAGTGCTTCGTTACGTACTTGTAGTGTGGGCCAATAGCATAGCACCGACCAGAATAGGGTATTCACAGTGCAAAGTTGTTTCTTTTCAAAGTTCCTTGGTCTTTGTCCTTTGGACTCGTGCCGACCAGTGTTTGAGAGGCTTGGGCTACTGCCACTACCTTCTCTTTATATCTTTGAAGTCCTGTATGGAGACATAAAAACCTCGTTCAAACAGTAGATGGCGTTTGCGCACGAAATCGTAGAGATCCAGGCAGACCTGTCATCAATGAAATTCCTAGGTTAAGTAAATATAGTAAAAAAAAAAATTGTATATTCATGTGTATTAAATTTTCTTTAAACTTTTATTTTACTTTAAATTATATAATAAGTTACCTAGTAAATGTAAGGAGTTTGGCTATGGCTGGTTTAGGGTTCAGTTATGTGAATGGTTGGGTGACAATGGCTTTGATAGTGTTGGGGAATTTTTGAACACTGAATTTGCATGCTGAGGGCTCAGCAAAACAGGAATGTACGGCATTATTAATTAACACATGTTTACACAATGTTTATTTTATATGTATGTATGTATATATGTATGTATTAACATATAATAATAAATTTAACATTTCAGATATGAAAAGCCGTGGTGGCGGAGTGCTTCGAGCAGTTGTTCTTAGAGTAAAAAAAAAAAAAAGAAAGCCAATTGAACTGTTTCCACGCTTGCTGAACAACAGCAAAATGGGGGGGCTGTTCATACGTGGATAACGTGATGCTGGGCGGATATATGACCGGTCGAGGAGGCAGATGCGGGCAGAGCAGGCCACGTGCGCAGCCGCCTCGCTCTAGCGATTGGAGAATGGGTTCAGCCGGGTATTAGCACGATAAGCACGTCTCTACACAGGCGTTAAGTTGATAACACGTGTACGTAATCTTAATTGATTGGGGCGCGGACAATAAGATAACATGGCATTCATGTCAGCCTAACTCAATAGCTATGTACTCCAGAGGTCGGCCTCCGCCCCTCTCCTGCCTGCAGTCCCCACGCTCCTCAGTCCCCACGCTCCTCAGTCCCCACGCTCCTCAGTCCCCACGCTCCTCAGTCGCAATAATGCCCGAGATCGCGGCCGCAGGGGGAGGAGCCCTAAGGGAGTGTACAGTTGCGGTGCACCATGCTGCCGATGGCCGATGGGCCTCTGAAACTCCTACGACCTTTATACAGTAACTAGTTGTCCCGCCCAGCTTCGCTTGGGACCACGGCCCAGTGGCGCCACCTATTTGGTCCGATTGTGAATCTAAACCATTCTCGCATCCACCTGAAGACACACAGACAATTTCATTAATATCAGTCCAACCGTATACGATTCTGGAAAGGACAGCCAGAGAAACATTCATTTTTATATATATAGAAGGTTAAATAAAAGAAAAGTCTTGTAATGGACATGCATGTTATATATGAAGCAAATAACATAACACCAATACTTATAGTTCAAGTATTAGCAAAGCAAAAGTGACTAAAGGACCAACACAGCACGGCCACGTGTTACTGCGGACATTACAAATACAAAAGTGACTAAAGGACCAACACAGCACGGCCACGTGTTACTGCGGACATTACAAATACAAAAGTGACTAAAGGACCAACATAGCACGGCCACGTGTTACTGCGGACATTACAAATACAAAAGTGACTAAAGGACCAACACAGCACGGCCACGTGTTACTGCGGACATTACAAATACAAAAGTGACCAAAGGACCAACACAGCACGGCCACGTGTTACTGCGGACATTACAAATACAAAAGTGACTAAAGGACCAACACAGCACGGCCACGTGTTACTGCGGACATTACAAATACAAAAGTGACTAAAGGACCAACATAGCACGGCCACGTGTTACTGCGGACATTACAAATACAATAGTGACTAAAGGACCAACACAGCACGGCCACGTGTTACTGCGGACATTACAAATACAAAAGTGACTAAAGGACCAACATAGCACGTACACACGTTACTGCGGACATTACAACACAATATGATCAAAGGACTAACACAGCACGGCCACGTACACTGCGGACAAGCAAACACAATAGTGACCAAAGGATCACCACAGCACGGCCAATGTTACGACATAAATACAAAGTGATTCAGCTGACCAACACAGCACGGCCACGTGTTACTGCGGACATTACAAATACAATAGTGACTAAAGGACCAACACAGCACGGCCACGTGTTACTGCGGACATTACAAATACAAAAGTGACTAAAGGACCAACACAGCACGGCCACGTGTTACTGCGGACATTACAAATACAAAAGTATAAGTGCTTTGGCTATATAGCTGTTAGCTTATATGTATATAATTTATGTAATAAATAAATAAATAAAGAGTATGTGTTGCTTGCTAAAGTTACTGAACGGAATTGGATGAAATTAGGCACAGATTATTAACTGGATTAACACATGGGGTAGGAGCAGTGTGTCACACAGAATACAACAGTTGTCTTCTAGAAGTTACAGTGTTGTGAATACCTTTACAGCAGATCTTTTTCCGTAATAAGGGTAAAGAATTTGAAAACATACATATCATCACGCCATGTCCCGAACGGGGTAGGCAGAGAGTATAGAGGGCCAGTTCTCTCTAGACTTACATACCTTTTTCGTCTCGTCCACATTCATCAGTCTCTTCATACATGCTCGTCGGTTTCGAGTACTCTTGACTTTCCTGTCCTTGAGCGTCCGATCGATTTGATCTAGATAGTTGGAACGTGGTCTTCCTCTGCCTCACTTGCACACACTTTCGCTTCAAATATCTTTTTTTTTTTTTTTTATACCACATGGGTGACAAACATGCGGTCCGCCTGATGGTAAACGGTTACCGCCGCCTATGGACGCTTGCAACACCAGGGGTACCACTCGCGCGCTGCCGACCCTGCAGGAATCTTTTCACACCCTTCTTGAGGAACTCCATGCTGTACTCTCCAGGGAAGACCTCAACGGGGAGCTCATTCCACAGCCTGAGCGTTCGCGGAAGGAAACTCCTTTGGAACCGCGCAGTGCGAGACCTTTGTGGTTCCAAGGTATGGGGATGAATTCCCCGTCGATGGCGAGAGGTGTGGTGGTAGAAGGTGGAAGTGGGCATCATGTCGAACAATTCTGCAGAACACTCCCCGTTATACAAGCGGTAGAACACACACAGAGAGGCAAATTCTCTCCTCAGACTTACCAAGCCGCCTGTGAGCATGGGATCACCAACAATTCTAGCGGCGCGTTTCTGAACCGCGCCAAAAGGCCCTAGTTGGTATCCAGGGGCTCCAGCCCGCAGGTGGCAGCAGTACTCCATATGTGGCCGAATTTGTGACTTATAAAGTAGCAGCCTTTGTTGTCATGTGAAGTACTGCTTAGCTCTGTTAAGCACACCGAGCTTCCTGGACGCCAGCTTAGCCTTGTCTCTAAATGACCACGGAACTGAACGTCGCTAGAAATATCAACCCCAAGGATCCTAATGCTCTCCGAGATGTTAAGGAGAGTGTTCTGGACTAGTGGAGCCACAGCGAACGGAGTTTTTTTAGCGGTGAACGCGCAAACTTGTGTCTTAGTGGGGTTGAAGTGGACTAGGTTTAGTCGACCCCAATCGGAGACACTGCGAAGAGTACTCTCGATTTCAGACACAAGTCGTCCCGCGACTTTCCTCCACAGTGGAACGAGGGAGATTAGCACGGCCCGTGTAGTAAGTATCCCCAGTGCTGTCGTCTGCATAGCAATGAATGCCTTAAATTGAAAGCATATCATTAATATGCAGAAGAAACAGAGTCGGGGACAACACAGAGCCTTGCAGGACGCCAGCATTAATGTCCATGCTATCGGAGCAGCTACCGTCAACGACGGCTCTTATGCATCTGCTGGACAGAAACCTGGCGACCCATTTGCATAATCCCTCTGGCAGTCCGTAAGATGGAAGTTTCGATAGAAGACCGCGATGCCAGACCCGATCGAACGCTTTCGCCACATCCAAGCTAACAGCTAATGCCTCACCTTGACTCTCAATAGCAAGTGATCAACGGTGCGTGAGATATACTAGAAGGTCACCCGCTGAGTGACTTTGGCGAAAGCCATAATCTGTTTCGTCAATATTTCTTTACTCGCCTCTTTATATGTCCAAAACAACGTAACATGCCTTTCTTCATCTTTACGATCACACCCTCGTTCACACCTGTTGTTTTGAGAATCTATCAATTGCGGATTCGATCAAATATCGTTTTATACTCCGAATTGAAAAAACAAAAAAATGCAAAAATTTCAAGTACGAATCCCGAATGTACCAAAGGCAAGGGAAGAACGACTCTCTTACTACAATTGTTTTTCCCAGATGACATTTGGATTTCGCGCCATAATCAATCTATGTTACACGCCAGTTTTACTTTTTATCGTCTATGGTATCCCATAACAATATGCAATAAATACTCTATACGAAGCTAATTGAGAAAGAGGTAAATTTCGAATATTCTTGGTTTCCAATTCATGATTGTCATTAATATTGTTTGATATTTGAGCTTAAAAACTTTGAATAATAATGATCATTGAATCGAATTCTTGTTATAAAACGCAAGTCAAGAACGACTGTCTCGCAATTGTTTAAAACAGATGATATTTGTATCTATTTCGCGCCATAATCAACCTATGGTTCTATTTGTTATCATCTATGGTATGCCATAACAATCTATGGTTCTATTTGTTATCACCTATGGTATGCCATAACAATCTATGGTTCTATTTGTTATCATCTATGGTATGCCATAACAATCTATGGTTCTATTTAATATCTATGGTATGCCATAACAATCTATGGTTCTATTTGTTATCATCTATGGTATGCCATAACAATCTATGGTTCTATTTGTTATCTAATACCTTTAAACGAGCAATTCTTGTATATTTATTTATATATATATATAATCTGAATCTCGGAAACGGCTCCAACGATTTTCATGAAATTTGGTGCGGGGGGGATTTCGGGGGCAATAAATTGATCTAGCTAGGTTTCATTTAAAAAAAAAGTTGTTTTATCCGTGTTTTTAGGCAATGAAAATCTCCTACAATTTCATTAGAATTTGAATTTCGCTACTGCTTTACCGACACAGCAACAATAAAGCGTTGCTAAGCAACAAACTTTTAAGCCAATGAGTTTTTGGTTTGACGTTACGTTATCGTAGACGTATTATATATAAAATCAATTGTTTACTTAAATGACAAAATGCCTAAAAGAAGAAGAATACTCATCTCAAGAACACCTTTAAGAAAATAGTGATCGACAAACAAGACTCATTTCAACAAATCAATGAAAATAATCAGCCTTCCGCTCGTCCCACAAGTCTTGCAAAACTTGACTAACATTATACGAGCAGAAAGGTCTTAGATGTTTCACGAGGGCTTCTTTGTGGCCGCTGAATATGACCAACAGAGGGAACGACGTCCACAAGATTTGCGGCAGCGAGCAGCATAACGTGTAGCTACTGAACATTCCGAACAACGGGAAAGACGTCTACAAGATTTGCGGCAGCGAGCAGTAAAACGTGTAGCTACTGAAAATAGCGGACAACGAGAGCGACATCTGTAAGATTTCCGGCAGCGTGCAGCATTACGGGTAGCTACTGAAAATCATGAACAACGGGAGCGATGTCTACAGGATTTGTAGCAGCGAGCAGCACAACGTATAGCTACTGAACATTATGAACAACGAGAGCGACGTCCGTAAGATTTCCGGCAACGTGCAGCACAACGTGTAGCTACTGAAAAGTACGAACAACGGGAACGACTTCTACAAGATTTCCGGCAACGTGCAGCACAACGTGTAGCTACTGAAAATTACGAACAACGAGAGCGACGTCTGTAAGATATCCGGCAGCGTGCAGCACAACGTGTAGCTACTGAACATTATGAACAAAAGGAACGACGTTTACAAGATTTGCGGCAGCGTGCAGCACAACGTGTAGCTACTAAACATTACGAACAACAGGAACGACGTTTACAAGATTTGCGGCAGCGAGCAGCACAACGTGTAGCTACTGAACATTACGAACAACGGGAACGATGACTGCAAGATTTGCGGCAACGAGCAGCACAACGTATAGCTAATGAACATTACTAACAACGGGAGCAATGTCTGCAAGATTTGCGGCAGCGAGCAGCACAACGTGTAGCTACTGAACATTACGAACAACGGAAACGACGTCTACAAGATTTGCGGCAGCGAGCAGCACAACATGTAGCTACTGAAAATAACGGAAAACGAGGGCGACGTCTGTAAGATTTCCGGCAGCGTGCAGCACAACGTGTAGCTACTGAAAATTACGAACAACGGGAACGACATCTACAAGATTTGCGGCAGCGTGCGGCACAACGTGTAGCTTCTGAAAATAACGAACAGCGTGTGACGTCTGTAAGATTTCCCGCAGCGTATAACACAACGTGTAGCTACTGAAAATGACGGACAACGAGAGCGACGTCTGTAAGATTTCCGGCAGCGTGCAGCACAACGTGTAGCTACTGAAAATGACGAACAACGGGAACGACGTCTACAAGATTTGAGTCAGCGAGCAGCACAACGTATAGCTACTGAAAATGACGAACAACAGGAGTGATGTCTACAAGATTTGCGGCAGCGTGCGGCACAACGTGTAGCTACTGAAAATAACAAACAGCGAGTGACGTCTGTAAGATTTCCCGCAGCGTATAACACAACGTATACCTACTGAAAATGACGAACAACAGGAGCGATGTCTACAAGATTTGCGGCAGCGTGCGGCACAACGTGTAGCTACTGAAAATGTTGAAGAACAGGAGCGATGTCCGCAAGATTTGCGGCAGCGTGCGGCACAACGTGTAGCTACTTCTAATGACGAACAACGGAATCGACGTCTACAAGATTTGTGGCAGAGCATGGCACAACGTGTGTTTACGTTGATAAAGGTCCCAATCATATTTTTTCTCATACATCTACCATGTACAGACAGCGATCCGTTACAGTTTTACAAACTACATCTAAATCGGATAAGCCGTTTCTGAGGTTAGTGTGCACAAACGCACAGACAAAAATTCTAACAATCAGTGTTTTGGGTGCTGTTTGCGTTGATAAAGCTCCCAGTCATATTTTTTTCTCTTACATCTTCCATGTACAGACAGCAATCCGTTACATTTTATTATATGTTTAGATAGATGATTCTTTATTTTGGCATATGTTTTTAATTTCTTAACCGATTAACTCGTGATTTTTTATTTAAATTAAAAGTTCACATTTTTTCATTATTATATTGGTAACATTAAAAATATTATTCATATTTCATAAGTCTGTAAATCCTACGAAATAATATTTTATATTATATTTACCGAGCTAAGCTCGGTCATCCAGGTACTCATCTATGGTATGCCATAACAATCTATGGTTCTATTTGTTATCACCTATGGTATGCCATAACAATCTATGGTTCTATTTGTTATCATCTATGGTATGCCATAACAATCTATGGTTCTATTTGTTATCATCTATGGTATGCCATAACAATCTATGGTTCTATTTGTTATCATCTATGGTATGCCATAACAATCTATGGTTCTATTTGTTATCACCTATGGTATGCCATAACAATCTATGGTTCTATTTGTTATCATCTATGGTATGCCATAACAATCTATGGTTCTATTTGTTATCACCTATGGTATGCCATAACAATCTATGGTTCTATTTGTTATCATCTATGGTATGCCATAACAAACCTTACTAATATTATAAAAATGTGAATGTTAGTTTGTTTGTTGCGATTTCAAGTAAAAACTACTTACTACCGATCATCATAAAACTTTGAACACATATTTTTGGAGGTATAGAAGGTATTGGAGTTTCATAAAATCCGTTCTTAGCTGACTTCTACACCGCGTAAGGAATGCTCCTACAAAATTTCAAGTCAATCGGCCTTATAGTTCCTGAGATTTCGTGATGAGTGAGTTCACAAATGGGATCTCCTATATATATGGGCGGGCTCGGGTCATTGGAGTGAGGCATTACATATAGGGGCCGCCTGCTTCAAATACATACAGCGCGCCTCACACTCGACGCGTCATGATGGCACTAGTCGTAGGGTGCAACATAACACGTTACGTAAGCAGACCTCTTGGTCCTTGAGAGCAGGACATTCCCTCGGGTGCCTCCTCGCGGCCGCTGACGAAAAAATAAGATTGTGTTGTTTTAGGTAATCATTTCGAGATGGCTCATACCTACAGGTATACGCTTCACATTCGAGAACGAAGTCCGTAGTCTGGACAGAACTGGTGTTGTAGTCTGTGTGCCTGCCTACCCCGCGGCCCACGGCGAGGGACACGGCAGCATGATACGTATGTACCCGACACGACGGCACGGTCGAGCGAGATTGATGGCATTCATTAGTATCTATTATCGGCGACTATAAGGCAACGTGTACGATTGCATCGAATCTTAATTGATCGGTTTAGGATTTAAAGCCAAATTATTATCCATAGTTAAGTTGCAAGCGAGCGTTTACAAATCTCAGATAATGCAATCAGCGCGATAAGATACCCGCACGAGTATTTAAGCGGCGGCGGGCGACGCGCAGCCAACCCGCCACCCTCCGCTCGCCATGAACTGCTCGCTGCGCCTGCTGCTGGCCATCGCGCTGTGTGCGCTAGCCACCGCCGCCACCGCTGCCACCGCCGCCACCGCTGCCACCGCTGCCACCGCCGCCACCGCTGCCACCGCCGCCACCGCTGCCACCGCCGCCACCGCCGCCACCGCCGCCACCGCTGCCACCGCCGCCACCGCTGCCACCGCTGCCACCGCCGCCACAGCATATGGCCCGCATCTGTTCTACCACGAGGCCCAGGGCATCGCCGAGGCCGCGCGCATCAAGCAGGCCGAGGACGCCGCCGCCGCCGAGGGCCGCATAGTGGGCGGCTCCGCAGCCGGCCTGGGCGCGCACCCGCACATGGTGAGTGCCCGCCCGCCCCCGCCCCCGCCCCCGCCCCCGCCCACGCCCACGCCCTCGCCCCCGCGGCCCGCCCGCCCTCACGGCCGCTCGCTGCGCAGGGCGGCCTGGTGATCACGCTGACCAACGGCGCCACGTCCGTGTGCGGCTCCTCCCTGCTGACCAACACGCGCGCCGTGACGGCGGCGCACTGCTGGTGGGACGGCAGCAGCCAGGCGCGCCAGTTCGTGGTGGTGCTGGGCTCCACGTCGCTGTTCTCCGGCGGCACGCGCGTCACCACCACCAGCGTGGTCATGCACGGCAGCTGGAACCCGTGGAACTTGAACAACGACGTCGCCATGATCAACATGAACTGGGTCTCCTACACCAGTGAGTGCCGCCCCCGCCCGCCCTAGAGGCGCTGTGGCTCGCGCGCTCACCGCCCTGCCCTTTCAGATGTGATCAACCGCATCCTGCTGCCCAGCGGCACGCTACTCAACAACAACTTCGCGGGCACCTGGGCACAGGCCGCCGGCTTCGGCAGGATCAGCGACTGTGAGTGTCCGCCCTGTACACCGTACACACTACACTACACTACACTACACTACACTACACTACACTACACACGTGCCTATAGCACGGCATGTACTCGGCCCATCGCCAACGACGGGACCGCCTCACCGCTCAGCCGCTCTGCTCGCCTCGTGTAATGGGGTAGCGTGAGCCAGGCAGGCGGGTCACATCGTAGTGTAGCACGAGGCAGCACCGGCACCGTGCCGGAGGCTGACCCCGCTCTATACGAATATATGTGCTCGGAGGACTGCGAAGGCTTCAAGGTTTAAAGGAAAGGGTTCGACCACCGCTGAGGGTAGACATTTATCTACTAAGCAAGGGCGATTTTATACTGAGCGTGGGCTGTCCATCTGTGGTTGTATCTATACTAGCCGACAGCCGTTTTGTCCATAGTTTCCGTCCGAGTCCATATTTGAAGTTAGACCATTCAATTCCATGCAGTAGTAATTGTATGATGGTCATTCAAACATAGTTGTGCGGCCAGCCGACATAGCCCGCCGCGGCCAGCCGCGTCGCCGGCCAGCTCCCAATGCGACGCTATGCATGTGACGCCTCGCCGCATGTGAGCGGACCGACTCGTTGTCACCTTACTATTGCCTACTAAGAACATGCTACATCGCTCAGTTCGCCGGCTGTCCTGCTGACGGCGAATATAGAATTCGCTGGTCACTTGTTCAAGGCGTACACTTAGCAACCATACCCATTCTACTCCGCAAGGCGCTTTTACGCAAACGGCATCAGATACTTATCATAGATAGAGTGCAACAAATGATACTGGGCAGACTACAGGTATGACATCCGGCTCACAGAGGTCATCAGAGGTCATCGATTCGGTCGATAGTAGTGGTACATGGTGACGCTGAACATCCGATGCGACCACCCGCGCGTACACTGGTCGTTCATGTGTAACGCGTGCTTGCAGCGGCCGGCATCAGCAACAACCAGGTCCTGAGCCACGTGAACCTGCAGGT
This sequence comes from Drepana arcuata, assembly GCA_016069955.1. Classification (NCBI taxonomy): domain Eukaryota; kingdom Metazoa; phylum Arthropoda; class Insecta; order Lepidoptera; family Drepanidae; genus Drepana; species Drepana arcuata. The sequence goes on along the minus strand of JACCPG010002144.1, from coordinate 8,786 downwards.
GGTCACCAACGCCGTGTGCCAGCAGACCTTCGGCAACGTGATCATCGCCTCCACGCTGTGCACCAGCGGCGCGGGCGGCACCAGCACCTGCGGCGGCGACTCGGGCGGCCCGCTCGCCATCACCAGCGGCGGCCAGCGCGTGCTGGTGCGTGCCCACCCTGCCTACCCTGCCCACCCTGCCTACCCTGATGCCTACCCCTCCGCGCTCGGGCCCCTTCCGCTCAACGGCTCTGTGTCCTCAGATCGGCATCACGTCCTTCGGGTCGGCGCGCGGCTGCCAAGTGGGGCTCCCCGCAGCCTTTGCCCGCGTCACCTCCTTCGCGTCCTGGATCCAGGCAAGGCTGTGAGCACCTACCGATGGAATGCACTCTGCTATCGCTTCAATAAACGATTTCAACAATTGACGACGACTGTGTTTAATGTTTCCGTACTGACCACCGCACCTCCCGCCTCCCGCCGCGGCCGAGCCAAGCCGAGCGCCATTGTAGTGCGGCACCCACCCACCACCTTCCTCCTTCACGCCAGTTATTTATTTATTTTTTCAATAGAAACATAAGCTAACAGCCCCGAGTTATTATATAATTATTCGTGCCTTTCTTTAAAAATGATAAAGGGATCACGATTGGACTGCTCAAACTACAGAGCCATCAGCTTGGTCAGCTTAGCTAGTAAAGTCTACATGAAGATCCTGACGATAAGAATGCAAGAGCGATCCGAAAGGTTTCTCTGGGAATCCCAAGGTGGATTTAGACCAGGAAGAGAATGTATGGATCAAACCTTGTCGCTTCGCGGAATCGTGGAGAAGTTTTTGGATACTAACCATATAGTTTCTGCGCTTTTGATAGAAGGCATTTGATAGAGTCGTACGAAAGGAACTCTGGGATGTGTTGCCTGGATATGGAGTGAGCAGTTCCTTACTCATTATGAATTGAAAAAGTGCATTCCTGAGTGGATTCTTAAACTTAGCTATAATGAAACTGAAAGCTTACTGCAACAACCAGAATAACCTTTACATGCACGCCATACAAATTCATACACACTTTTTGAAGCACACGTACATATACACACATACACACATATATACATATACACACATATAAATACACACACACATATATACACACACACCCATATACACACACACACAATATGCACCGGTAGTATCTATGTATGACCTCAAATAGTATAATACTTCGGATACATATCTCAAATTGTGTTAACATTTCAGTAACTACTGTGAATGTACTAGTAATTAAGAAGAGCAGGGCCTCCTAACACAGGCATTTCATGCTTAAAAGGAGACTCTGGTCAATAGTTAAAATTAATGTCAAACTTTGTTACTGAATAAATTATACTATTATTATTATTTATTTATATTTTATATAATATTCTCTCGTGAAGTACGAGGTTGGATTGCATTTATCGCGGGCTTTTGGCCGAACGAAAAATGGAGAAATATTGTAGACGTGGAGAGCATCATAACGACAAAAATTTGCGAACTATTCGACCTTATTATTATTATTACTGTATGCCGTGAAATCACGCTATAGTGATATCAGGGCGTGCGTTAGGGCTAACGGTGAAATGTCACCCTGGTTTGATGTGAAATCGGGATTAAACAAGGTCATGTCTGCCTGGCTGTTCATTATATATATCTAGATAATTGTCCGTAAAAAAAAGCCGTGGTGGCCGAGTGGTTCGAGCAGTTGCCTGCGACGCAAAGGTCGCAAGTTCGAATCCCGACTGTACCAATGAGTTTTTCTGAACTTAAGTACAGTGATTAGTCACACCACGAGCTTAACGGTGAAGGAAACATCGAGAGGAAACCTGCATACGTCTGAGAAGAAATTCAAAGGCGTATGTATAGTCGTGCTGGAGAAACGGCGATGGACTCGCCATCTGTCACGTTGGCACCTAATATACCTCTGGCGGAAAGTGGGTGTGTGGGTATTACCTATACACCTCTGCCTACCCCTTCAGGGACCCTTGTGGGAAGGCGTGAGGATATATTATATATTATAGATAATTGTCTGAGAGCGTTAAAATTGTGTGGAGTGAAAATGGGAAACTTAGTGGTCAACTGCCTTTTATACTTCGTTGACGTGGTTTTACTGGCGTCTTTGGAAGGCGAACTGCAGTCACTAGTTACCATAATGAAAGAAGAATTTGAAAAGAAGGGGCTGCGCCTAAACGCTGGCAAGACTGAGGTTCTGGTATTCGAAAAGGATGAACATGTGATCGAGTGTGTTATATCGGGAAATAGGCAAATTCTAGAGCAAGTGAATGAATTTATATATCCAGGAACATTCCAGGAAGCATGTTCACACGAGATAGAAAGTATGAAAAAGATATTGAAAGAAGGATAACTGCCGGAAATAAGGTGAATGGAGCCATGTCGGCGTTGATGGGCAGTAAAAGTGTGAGCAAGAATGCTCGAGTTACTGTCCACAACGCGATATTAGTGCCTAGGTGCCTACTTCATTGTATGGCAGCGAATCCTGGGTATGTTAATAGCTTAAATGCAGTTGAGGTACGATCTCTTCGAAAATGATCTATCTCTCTTGAAAATGTATTCAAAATGAATTATTAAGGAACATGATGGGCCAAGAACGTCTTAATTATCTCAGTTTGTTGAATATAGAGCATGATTTGGTGAAAGAAGTCGTATTGAAAGTTTTTCTAAATTTGCCCATATTAAATCGAGAAAAAGAGCCGTGGTGACCGAGTGGTTGGAGTAATTGTCTGCGACACAAAGATCGCAAGTTCGAATTCCGACTGTACCAGTGAGTTTTTCTGAACTTAAACATCTTGAAGGAAATCATCGAGAGGAAACCAGCATACGTCTGAGAAGACATTCAAAGGCGTATGTAGGCGTACACACCGCAAGAATATGCAATCATATGCATCTTATCTACGGTGAGTGCCATTGTAATGCCTCTACGGCAGCTCGACTGTATCGGGAGAGGGTACTTCGGTATTCGGGTACCTCTCCCGATACCGTAGATAAGATGCATATTTGCATATTCTTGCGGTGTGTACAAATGCGGCATGTTGTTCACACACAGTTTGCACAGTCGTCAAGTACGGATAGAGTATCAAGTGCAGGGTAACACAAGCCAAAGTCGATAGTACGAAAGTAACACCATTACGAGAGATGCGCAGTCAACGAAGAAACGATGCGTACTAAATGTTATTGCTTAAATTTTATTATGAACGACTGATGAGTCGTTGTGAGTGAGACGGATAGTGACGTCTCGTTTTGACAAATACCATAACTACTACTGTACAGATCGCGCGGCGAGAGTTTGGCTTTGACCTTCGGGTGGAGGGGATTACTGCGCATGGGTACTGTCACGCACACAATACTTTTCCTTTTTTATGTACCAGGTTGGATATTTTCCGTGCTTGCCTTTTTAAAACAATGTTCTTTTTACGCATTTTCAAATCACTTTTTAATATTTAACAAAAAAAAACTTAACTGACAAACTTAAACAAACAAACTCAACAAATAATAACAATCGACAATAAACAATTAACGAAAATAGCAATTCACTTGTGAACGTGATTGTACAACAGGAGTGCGCGGTACGTCGTATCGGTGCGAGGGGCAGGGAACGACTGGAGCGCCAATCAGAGCACCGCGTGCGCCTACACACCCGCCCCGCACCCCGCTAATTGCCCGTTGATACCCAATTTCTGATTTCTGCGCAATAACGGTCAAAGCCAAACTCTTATCGCGCGAGCTGTACCAATGAGTTTTTCTGAACTTAAGTACAGTGATTAGTCACACCACGAGCTTTACGGTGAAGGAAAACATCGAGAGGAAACCTGCATATGTTTGAGAAGAAATTCAAAAGGCGTATGTATAGTCGTGCTTGAGTAACGGCGATGGACTCGCCATCTGTCACGTTGGCACCTAATATACTTCTGGCGGAAAGTGGGTGTGTGGGTATTACCTATACATCTCTGCCTACCCCTTCGGGGACCCTTGTGGGAAGGCGTGAGGATATATTATTTTACCATAACTACTATCCATTTCTTTTTATCACTTTTGTTCATTACAAACAATGGAGACTTCGAACTTTTCAAACAAAAGAATATCGGGCAATGAGAATATCAGGTATTTTTTTTACTGAGGGATCCCTACGCATAGCATACGAAATAGCAGTTTTATAGTAAGAAAAGTGGCAAGTGTTGTACTATTTTGAAATCTAGACTAAATGGGCCATCTTTTAAAAAAACTTGTCATAGGTAGTGTAGTAATTTTTTTTCCTACGTAGAGTGTCAAAGTTGACTGGCATAAATTTTATAAACCATAACTCGTCAAAATTTAATTTATTTTACTTAGTTAACAATGATTATTACTTTCATTTGTGGTTACCATTAATAGCACTGTTATTTGAGATAACATTATTAAAATTGCGATCACAGTACCTAAAAATGCGACCAAGGGTGTCAAATTTTTAACTTTTCCGAAAAATGTCTATCATCGCTTGACTAAGTGACATAGATTTTTTTCTTATTTTTTTCATAACTGGTATACCTTGGCCTCTCGCCCGGTACCAGGTTATCGTTGAGTTTTGGGACACCCTGTATATAAATTACGTGTCACGTTGTTTGTCCGCCATGGACTCCTAAACTACTTAGCCGATTTCAATCAAATTTGCAGTTTGATCTAACTTAAAAGATAGGATAGCTTACATCACAATTGGACCCGATAGGTGGCCCTGCAATCGTGTTTCAGGAAATTTTACTTTTTCACCCGGGCGAAGCTGGGCGGGACAGCTAGTATATAATAAATAAAAAAAAGTTTATTTGTAACAGGTTTATTTATTGACCCTAAACTTAAGAACCTAAAGCAAACCAAGGGCCCCTTGGCAGAATTTGCTACAGGCCCCGCGCTGGCTTAATTCGGCACTGCATATAATTTGCTTGGTGTGGTGTAATGGTGCTTAAGCAGTGTGCTCCTGAATTGTGTCCTGTTTTGACGCGCTTTCCTACTCCACCCAAAAAGTCCCAACTTCGTGGAAGACCGCCCACGTGCACCCAGTGCCCAAAAAGGGCGATAGATCAGACCCATCAAATTACAGGCCGATCGCCATCACCTCCCTCCTCTCTAAAATTATGGAGCGAGTGATTAACACGCAACTCCTGCGATATCTAGAGGGTCACGGTTTGTTGAGTGACCAACAGTATGGCTTCCGCCACAGTCGCCCAACGGGTGACCTTCTAGTATATCTCACGCACCGTTGGTCACTCGCCATTGAGAGTCAAGGTGAGGCATTAGCTGTTAGCTTGGATGTGGCGAAAGCGTTCGATCGGGTCTGGCATCGCGGTCTTCTATCGAAGCTTCCATCCTACGGACTGCCAGAGGGATTATGCAAATGGGTCGCCAGGTTTCTGTCCAGCAGCGAGAGCCGTCGTTGACGGAAGCTGCTCCGAAAGCATGGACATTAATGCTGGAGTTCCGCAAGGCTCTATGTTGTCCCCGAATCTGTTTCTTCTGCATATTAATGATATGCTTTCTATTGAAGGCATTCATTGCTATGCAGCTGACAGCACTGGGGACACTTACTACACGGGCCGTGCTAATCTCCCTCGTTCCACTGTGGAGGAAAGTCGCAAACGACTTGTGTCTGAAATCGAGAGTACACTTCGCAGTGTCTCCGATTGGGGTCGACTAAACCTAGTCCACTTCAACCCCACTAAGACACAAGGCGCGTTTATCGCTAAAACCCATTCACAGCTCCATAAGTTCAGAACAGACTCCTCCCAATATCCGGAGCATTAGGATCCTTGGGGTCGATATTTCTAGCGACGTTCAGTTCCGTGGTCATTTAGAGGACAAGGCTAAGCTGGCGTCGATGAAGCTCGGTGTGCTCAACAGAGCTAAGCAGTACTTCACATCTTCACAAAGGCTGCAACTTTATAAGTCGCAGGTTCGGCCACATATGGAGTACTGCTGCCACCTGTGGGCTGGAGCCCCTGGATACCAGCTAGGGCCTTTTGACGCGGTTCAGAAACGCGCCGCTAGAATTGTCGATGATCCTTTGCTCACAAGCGGCTTGGAATCACTAAGTCTGAGGAGACTTTGCCTCCCTGTGTGTGTTCTACCGCTTGTATAACGGGGAGTGTTCAGCAGAATTGTTCGACATGATGCCCACTTCCACCTTCTACCACCGCACCTCTCGCCATCGGCGGGGAATTCATCCCCATACCTTGGAACCACAAAGGTCTCGCACTGTGCGCTTCCAAAGGAGTTTTCTTCCGCGAACGCTCAGGCTGTGGAATGAGCTCCCCGTTGAGGTTTTCCCTGGAGAGTACAGCATGGAGTTCTTCAAGAAGGGTGTGAAAAGATTCCTGCAGGGTCGGCAACGCGCGAGTGATACCCCTGGTGTTGCAAGCGTCCATAGGCGGCGGTAATCGCTTACCATCAGGCGACCGCATACTTGTTTGCCACCCAAGTGGTATAAACAAACAAATCCGGCACTGCATATTTTTATTCTATAAATAGCTGTGGCCACAATCATACTACTTGCTGGATTAATTACCTTATTTAAAAAAATTATATCCATCCTGTCCTCTCTTCGGAAAAATAGTAATGGGTATTGTAAAACATCTTAAGAACGATATATTTCACTAATACGCTTAATTTCTTGGTAACGTTACAATATCACGAGACTTAATATTCTCCCCAAACACGACTATGGCAACATCATTTAACATTGGTGCATTGATGCCTTTCTCATGTCATGTCGTCTCCTGCAGGTCGCTTCTCTGCTCTGATCACTATTTTCAGATTCTCCGATGGCATCACATCACTTCTAAGGCAGTTTTGAACAATCGGATCAACTGATTATGTTCATGCAAAAGTTGTTGTAGCTGCTAAATTATCTCTGCGAACAGCGTTCATTTAGTTCAGCTTCAGAATTCCCCAGGAAATAAATCTGAAGAAATTTGTATTCACCATTGCTACGCTGTTCTTCAGTCTCATTGGCTCGAAGATTGAACTGGGCTTGCGTTACACTGCGATTGACCAGGACTTGCGTTACACTGCGATCGAACTGGTGTGCGCCAACCGATATTTTGACGCCTTACAAGTGGTATTAAAAAAAAATACGACGATTAAACATGAAACTCACACTAAAATACAACAAACATCTTTTTGCTTTTGTTTTTATGAAAAAAACTGTAATTTGTTGTTTGTTAAAATTACTACTTGAATGAAATGTCAGTCTATCTCTATCCACAGGGTGCGTTCCACTAAGCGTTCACAACGATCACGCTCACGACCACAGTTTTTCCCGTTTCACTTGCTTGTAAGGGTTGCTGTCGTGAACTCAAGTGGAATGGATTATAGAGCGTTTTGAGCGTCCATGTAAATAATACAAACGGCGAGTTAGTAAAAATAAAACAAAAGATTTAAGAGGTTAGATCTGTAAGCCTTGAAAATAAACTAAATATTTTTTTCACACAAACCTTCTCCTTCTCTTTCTTTTATGTATTCGAAAGCATAAAAGAAAGATTTATCCAATTTGGTTCAGTCGTTTGAAAGTTATGCGCGTACAAACATTTCGGTGATTCATTTTTATATATATAGATAGATAGATAGATTGTATATGGATGGCAGTGAAAGTCAAGTGTCGAGTGTAACGTCAGTCCCGAGCCAAGTACTCGGTGTACGCGCCCAAAGGAGCCCCGCCCCATCTTTGTGCTAATTAAAATGACTATGCGCTTACGTGACGCTGTTACCACTTTGCAATTTGATGTATTGAAATGCATGTGATTTCGCTCACTCCACTCTGCTACGGCCTCTATAGCCTTATGTATGGCCATGCAGTCTTCGGATCCTTTATAGCCTTCAATATATATTTTGCGAATCTCTTCATTACGGAACGTCTCAACTGCATCTATGCAGTTGTCATGCTTGCTCTACATATTCCCGAGGTTTACTAAAGACGAACAATAAAGTGGGCACCAATATCGCGTTGCGTACACCTACTCGAGCATACCTACCAATGTCTCTCTCATACTCACCACCTAGTCTCGTGTGTGACACCAGGTGCTCGGAGAGCGCGGGGCGGGCGGGAAATAAAAGTAGCTCATACATGAACAGATTTATTCGTTGACTCGTCGGCAAACTTAATTGGTCCACCTTTATTGCTTGTAACTAGAGTCGCGCGAGTGCGCTCTGTGCGTCCGGCGGAGGGGGGCGGGGCGCCGTGGTCCCCGGCCCCGGCTGCGGAGGCCGGGGCCGGGGCCGGGGCCGGGGCCGGGGCCCGCGGGCGGGGCGGTGGACCAGCGAAGAGGCCGCGTACCACCTACTCTCACACTTAACCTAGCTATGTACAAAATTAGTACCCGTTTAAACGAATGTATCTCGAAAATATGTACAGCGGGGGGCGCGCTCAGCGGCGCCGGCGCGTGCGTCACTGCAGCGCGGGGGCTGCGGGGGGCGCGGGGGGCCCGGGGGCGGCGGGGGGCGCGGGGGGCCCGGCGGGGGCGGGGGGCGCAGCTGCGGCGGGGGGCCCGGGGGGCACGGGGGGCGCCGGCGGCGGGGGGTCGCCGGCCGACAGCCGCGCCAGCGCCTTGTAGAGCGGCGAGTTGACGAAGCGCGGGTACGAGTCGCGGTGCATCAGCGTGTAGATCTGCAGCTGCGCCTCGTCGAAGGTGTGCGGCGTCGGCTCCACCATGTTGCGGTTGACCACCTCGCGCACGCGCGAGTCCAGCGACACCTGCGCCACACACACGCATACACACACACACACACACACATACACACACTC
>JACCPG010002143.1:0-62103 GCA_016069955.1 Drepana arcuata | reverse complement strand
ACCCTCTCGCCATCGACGGGGAATTCATCCCCATACCTTGGAACCACAAAGGTCTCGCACTGCGCGGTTCCAAAGGAGTTTCCTTCCGCGAACGCTCAGGCTGTGGAATGAGCTCCCCGTTGAGGTTTTCCCTGGAGAGTACAGCATGGAGTTCTTCAAGAAGGGTGTGAAAAGATTCCTGCAGGGTCGGCAACTCGCGAGTGATACCCCTGGTGTTGCAAGCGTCCATAGGCGGCGGTAGCTGCTTACCATCAGGCGGACCGCATGCTTGTTGGCCACCAATGTGGTATATATCCAAGAGATTTGAGTAAGCCTCCGGTTTGTAGTTCTCTGCTGACTCTTGCGATAATTGATGGGGTTTTAACATCACTTGCATTAGATTGTACAGTTCTAAGTAACATCAGCAGCCGTATGTCGAGCTGGATTTCCGTCTAACCCTAATGTAGATTAATTTTGGGGTTGTTGACAAACCGATTGCTTTGTCAATCAAGCACATGACACACATTGATTGGTCATGGCATGTCATGGATTGAAATTTACAATTTTTGAAAACCATTTATAGAATTTTGTTCGAAATTATCTTTTTGGGAAGAATTGGTAGGAAGCTGATCTGGGTTCAAATAAAAAAAAAAAACGACGAAAGCGATACAGGGAACTCTTATTTAATGACACATATTAAATATTAAATTTCCGTTACCACCGTTTCCAAGAAAAAACCTGTCAGGAGAAGGACCGGTGAATCAAACAACTAGGTACTAAATTATCAAAGCCATAATCATACATATTTTGAATAATGTAAGCAAATATATTTTCCTGACTAGAAAATGTCATGTTAATGTATGCCCTCTCTCAATGTTATTCAAACAAACTCTTTTCGTTTAAGTAGCAAATCTACATTGCAGATCACGTTGAATACAACGACGTTTGAGACTCATGGAAATTTTCTTATCACCAGTAAAAACTCAACAGTTGAAAACTACATGCAGAGGTTAATGGAATCTTTCTTGTTTCACAAAGACTGTCATCACCACCGTTGCTAGACTACTTTGCCTTTACCTATTGACAGGGGAATACAAAATATTTTATTCAAAACCTTTTTGGCGGAATCTCATGATATTCCGTAACGCGGCAAAATTTCAATAATTAATTAGCTTTTAACCGACCCGAGTCTATTCATTGGTTTTCATCTTTCTGTTTCGGTACTGTTGGTATAAAGTATGTTTATGTATTACTTTATTTTTGGCCATTTGTTGTGGTGTATAATTTTGATGCTTAGTACTCCATATCGATATCAATTAGCCTTGTAGTCGTCGCTTGAATTAGTTTTAAATATTTGTACCTTCAAATCGATCAAAGGTAACCTTTAAGACAAACAAATATTGATAAGGCAATATTTATCTTCGTCTTTATTAAACTATCGTTTTTATAGTATTTAAACACTTGAACAAAGAGTATATCGTTACGTCTTGTCATAATGGTCCTCGAAGGGTTAGGTAGGATTGTAGGTAATCATGCTTAGACATATCAATGGGAATAAGACGCGTGTGACACCGTCTCTCAGACACGACTACATACGTCTTTGAAATTCGGACAAAGCAGAATTCAATATAATTTTGAGTCCATGGATGTCCCATATTTTAAAAGAAAGTGTAGCTAATCAAGTAATTAGAGACAAGGGTTTGTTGAAAATGTAGTTAGCTGCGCATGGAGCGGATTGGGTTTCCCTGGCGGGTAATTAGCCGTTCACCGAGCTATAGCAAGATTACCTGGCTGTTATTAAAGCTGAATTTCATTATACCGACTCGGACTATTGCTTAAATAAATACTGCTCTTTCATTAACTAGATTTTACGCCTCGTTCTCCATCTCGGTATATGCAACTATTCCGAACAAAGATATTAAATTATTACTCGAATGCTGTCTTACCTATTAGTTTTAGATTCGTTGTATAAATATTTATATTTATATTTACTAACATAAACATTAAAGCTTAAAAAAATTCATAAGAGTATTTTTTACGTTTAATTTACCACCGGAAAAGATTTTTACCTTTGAAGAAGAATAAAAAATACCTTAAGAATACAGTGAATACACATTTAAAATTAGAGGCCTATAGATGCATTTTAAGCATTTAATTTACTTATAGGTGATTGACAGATCTTCAGGAACGAAACCTTTCGAGCGATATCCGTAGGCAGTATGCGGAGAGAGAAGAGCGCCAGTGCTCCTGTTTCTTTTCCGGTCTTTTTATATTTGTTCGCCATCTCTTGACATTTCATACAACTATAAAAACCTTTTAAATCTGCTCAAGGTCGAAGTAAATAAATGTTTTTTAAATATGCATAATATCCTAGTAGGGTGTATAAGAAAATACCATGATTCAACATCAAAACATGATCGATTACGCTATTTGGATACTTAACGTATATGTTTAAGTAAATAACGACTATTGCTGTCATTCCAATATGTATACTTGGCAGGAATACAATAACTGGGATCGTAAGGAAACAATCAATCATATTCTCGCGCGTGTGCATCGGATAATATTATGTGGACATTGTTGTATATAATTATGAGCTTTTAAGAACTCGTTAACTTCCTGAGACTACGTTAAAAAAAAATACAAATTAAATGTTCGTTTGCAGTCCGGAAAACTCGAGATGTGTAACGCTTTCGTTTTGATACATACATACATATCATCACGTTGAGTCCCTAACGGGATGGGTAGACAGAAAAGAGCGCCAGTTCTCTCTACACTCACATACTTCTTTCGCTTCGTCCACATTCATGACTATCTTCATACATGCTCGTCGGTTTTGAGTACTCTTGACGTTCGTACGTACTCTTTCGTTTCGTATGTACTTGATTAATATAGATTATGATGTACTTATATGTAAATAAACATAGTATCTGTATGATAAGCATATATCTCTCTCTGTGCGTTCTGAAACCATTGATCAGATTTTGATGAAACTTTGGTAGGGTGTTCTTAGGACAGTCATCCAATGGACAACTGGACAATAGTCTATGTTTCAGATAGCAGTTGTTACTTCAGTGATGGTGCACTGTGATTGGTATGTTGTATAAAATTCATTCATCTTTGTGGGCCCATTGCAGGGTATATATAAACCCTTTCTGTAGTGCTGCTGTACGAATCTCATTGATGACCTTTGGTGTATATATTATTATTAATATTCATACATAACAGATCATTTCAGATTTAATGATAGCGTAGTGAAATAAATGTTTTTGTTCTATTGTAAAATATCAATGAATCACGTACCGATTGGTACGTGTTTCCAGAGTACTACGAAGAAAATTTGCAATTGAATATTGAAAAAATTTCGTCAGTGGAAACGATTATTTTCGCGTACCTTTCTGCCTTTCTGGTTCGGTCCTTGATCTTGTTATCATTGTATAATTTCCTTTGCGTCGTGAATCTCAGCTATAACCGGGCCCACGAAATAGATTTAAATTTGGAAATGTTGACAGTTTTTCCTCCTGTCAGAAAAAAAAGGTTTAAAACATCCTTTAATTAATTTCCGACCCAGAAATGGCAGTGCAAAATGGCAGTGGTAAATGCCAGTGATATACGAACGTAGTTTCTACCTTCAGAATGAATCACTGCAACCTTTTTTCTGTCCTGTATTATGGCCCGTTTGTATTCATGTTATTTTATTAAACGTCGTTAGTTGATTGTCAATTTATTCATTAGTGTTGGTTTGGGCGTGGCAGTACGTTGTAAAGGGATCGGAAACAAGCAAACTGAGCAAAGTAGCAGAGACGAAGTTTATTAAAGATTTTGTGTTGCCATTGCCGCGAGAAGTTCCGGAGCTATTCCGGTAAATTAACCATTAAACTGATGCGAACAAAGGGTTACTTTGTGCTTGCGTTGCCTGTATACGTAATGTTCTAAACTCGGTCCGTCACGGTCCTATATTTATCAATATGAATAACATATGAGGTGTATATTATCAACTAAAACCAGTTCAAACCGGATTCAAAGTATACGTCACATATTACAAAGGGAATAGGTAAACTTACTTATGTATTTACATACTCAAAAGAAAAGTAACTTAATTTATATAAATAAATAAAATAAATAAAATCTCGATGTTTTCCTTCACCGTAAGGCTCGTGGTGTGACTAACCACTGTACTTAAGAAAAACTCATTGGTACAGTCGGGATTCGAACTTGCGATCTTTGTGTCGCAGGCAACTGCTCGAACCACTCGGCCACCACGGCTTTACGGCTACCTATAACCTATTAATATGATAAATGCGAAAGATTGTGAGACTGTTTATTTCTCTTTGACGCAAAAAAAATACTGAATGGAATTGGATGAAATTAGCATAGAGATAGATTATTAACCGGACTAACACATAGGGTATGTTTTATTGCACAAATCTACAAATGAAATTATATTTACGCGATGGCACCGAGGGGCATGGCTGGTGTTTCTATTAATTTAACTTTGGAACATATTTTAAGATTCAGAATAGGTTACAAAAGAACAAAATGAATAAGTTTTTAAAAGAAGTCGTTCATTAAAGTCTTTTCAATGGGGATGCTTATCCGCAAGAGGCAGGAATTTTCTATATACCTTTCAAGTAAGTACAGCATTAACAAAGTTTACTGAGTGGGATGTCCGTTAAATGAAAAATGTTTGAGGCAAACATAAGGTGGTTTGCCCCAAGCCTTGGGACGGGTTCAGAGCACGTCCCAGAGATTATATTGTCAAGTTCTCGTTACTTTACCAACAGAATAATTATAATTCATGCCGCAATAGTCCGCAATTTTTCATCTGGATGAAGATTTTCAGGGTTATTTTTTTTTTATTTTCCTCACGCCACGATCAATAAAAAATTGCTCATACTCGTCACACTTCACACAGCTTCACAAGAGTGTTATAAAAATGTTAATTATAATAATAATATTGTTTCGTAAAAAATGCTAAGTGTTTTAAGTATCATCAGACACCTGTGTCAGCCACAGATTTATGTGTTATATCTGCTCGTGAGAAAACGAAAGCCAGGTAGGCGTATAGATTAGAGCGCCAGCTCTCTATAGATTTAAGGACCTCACTCACTTCCACATTCAATAGTCTCCACATACATGCTCGCCAGTTTCAATTATAACCGTCCTATAATTTAGATACATAAATGGTATTCAATTGAATTATTTGGTTTATTTGTATTCGGTTCAGTTTTCATCGTAACATTCCAACATCACATTTCAACGACACACTAACCTTGTCTGCCTAAGTTTAAAATACAGTTTTGAGTTTCTATTATGTACCTAGATCTTATTCAACATTACATAAAATATGTGAAATTAGATCATAATATGATCTGATTCCAAATCTTCTGAATTTTAAAACTTCGAAGAAAGAAATTCGTTTCCCAACCATAAAAGCTAATTTCCAAGAGAGATCTAGGTACTTATTCTTTCGGAATAATCAGTTAAAAACCATAGTTTATGTACTGTTAACTACAAGTATACTTCTTAAGTTATTATAAGGTGCCTTGTGTTACTTTAAATATATGTGTTTCTCAGTCTAACCATATTTACGGGCCAATCACGGTTGATTGATGGAATGATAGGCAAGCTCCGAGCTAGTTCATCAATCAGCGTCGGACTCTATAAACGCAACGAAAGCGTTATCGTTCGATTCCTGAAAGGAACTCACAGGCACTCAGATCTTAAACAGCCATTAACATGTCTCGCATGACCAGGTAAAGCTTCTCACAGCCTTTTCATCTCAGCATTGTAATAAAAGGAAGGTCTGCCGTCCGTTACTCGGCATCAAATCGCTAATCTCGAGAGCGGTTTTCTTGTTGAAAAGGTCCGATGCAAGGGCGGTGCGGGATTGATGTGGTTATTTATTCATCTGTATATCCACGTACAAAGCATCAGATCAATCTTTCAATTACATGGCGTTACTATGTGTGTGTCGATCCGATGCTTTAGTAGAAACTACACTATCAGGCCCTATACTAAAAGTACTGCATTATTTTTATATTTGCTTCAGCTTAATTTTATTATAATTTAATTGGAGTTCTTCAAGAAGGGTGTGAAAAGATTCCTGCAGGGTCGGCAGCGCGCGAGTGATACCCCTGGTGTTGCAAGCGTCCATAGGCGGCGGTAACCGGTTACCATCAGGCGGACCGCATGCTTGTTTGTCACTCATGTGGTATAAAAAAAAAAGTTGTTTTGGTTGGTGTTTTATATAATTTTTACTAATTGTGTAAGGCGGCCTACTATAAGGCAGTACGATGGCATTTTATTTATTTATATGACACTCAAGGTAATAATGGTTTGATAAATCATTATCGAGTATAGCTCGGACAAAACCACAGGAATTTGAATTTGAAATCTAGATTTTGCATGTTAATACTTAAACCCCTCGGCCACCACGGCTCTACCACCTTTTATTTGAATAGAAAAGCAGTCCTTCTAAAATATCACCAAATGTTACCCCACAGTAATGTGTCGGAACAAATCGTATAAAGGGAGTTGATACCGAGGTATTGACGGGTCGCTTCTCGCTCCCTACGGAATAAAAAATTCTTGTCATGCTACAAACCATTACACTCGAATAGAATTTGTGTTCTTTATAACCAACACGAGTATTGTAATAACTATTAAGTATTATTTGTAATAAACAAACAAGTATGATGAATAAGCCAACAGCGATTAAATTTTTCTTTTACGCTGATACGGCTTGATAAATGTACACATCATCATCATTTCAGTTTCTTTGATCCTAATGTTCGGTATAAGCTTCTTCTCTGTTGTGGCAACCCAGGCAATCATGTTCGAGCCAAATCCTTCCTTAAACAATATACATATAGGATGTATTATCATATATCAGATTTTTTTATTATGATAATTAAACCATTTGCAGTAGCTGTAACAATTACTACCTATTACTTTTTTAAGGTGTTTTTTTTTATATTTACATCTGACCCTTTCCCTGGCACTTTACTTTCTCTATCAGTTTCGTGAGAGATCTATTTCGCTTGCAATGTACACAGCACATTAAATCATTATAAAGAGACAGTTTGTTTATTTGTTTGATCACGCTAATCTCAGAAACGACTAATACCTACGGTTTAAAAGGTATTTTTAATTTCATTTATAAAGTTATTATATTTGCATTAAATAGATTAAATAGTATTTGAGGAACTCATATGCTATATCGTCATGCTACTGACTATCCAAGGGATCGGAGCACTAATCATATTACGAGTATATAGGTATGTACATATATTTTTATAGTAAACATACATATGGATAGTGAACATACATTTATATAAAGTTTGTTCACTATCCATCGAACAATGTAGAAGCCGTAAATTACTCTTTCACTTTGATCATAAAGTATAATTATGAATAAGTGTTTATTTCTTGCTTTTCTTCGAACGATCTACCTTCATGTTATTATGTACACAACTTTGTTGAGGGCAACACTTAATACATGTTTTTTTTTATATCTTCACGCCTTACCGCAAGGCTCCACGACGGGATTGGCAGAGATGAACTTAATAACACAAAATTTTCTCTGGTAATAAATTTCAGTGCTTACTGAAATCCATCCCTCACTCGAGCACAATGTTAAATACATCGGCGTTTGAATTTCCTGTAGATTTATGCAGGTATATTTTCCAGGAACACCTTATAGCTCGTGACATTATAAATCACTGTACTCTAATTCAGAAAAAAGCTCATCTCTCCCTCTGTACAGACCGTCGGAATTCAAACGTGCTATCCTGATTTGTGGGAAATTACTGAAGTTACTTGACTAACCTGATTCCATTGAGCAACGATTTTTGGTATCTGTACCTCAGCATATTTGTTAACGTTGTAAATGATGATACTAACTGATGAATAATACCTTTACATATAAGATTATAATTTGTATTTTATTTGTTAATTTATTTATGAGCCGTGGTGGCCAAGTGGTTCGAGTAGTTGTCTGCGACATAAAGATCGTAAGTTCGAATCTCGACTGCACAGTGATTAGCACCACGAGTTGAGCACGAGTGAATAGGAGAACATCGACAGGAAACCTGCAAGTCTCTATATTTACTTATTGTTATGTATTAATAGGAATTATAGAATAATATTACCGACGAGTATGTATGAAGAGACTGATGAATGTGGAAGAAGCGAAAGAGGTATGTAAGTCTAGAGAGAACTGGCGCTCTATACTCTCTGCCTACTCCGTTAGGGACTTAGCGTGATGATATGTTTGTATGTATGTAATACTATAACTATATAATAACTAGCCACAATATAAATTACTCGATTAGACAAATTTTTCAAAATCCCCTTATACTTCCCATAAGAGCAAATATAAAATGTACTTTTATATTAAGAATACATACATCAAAAACCTTTTTATAACGAATTTTGAATTAGTGTAGAATAAGAATGTAGTATTGACTTCTATTTAACGATTTTTTTATAACTATAACTTTTACATAACTTTTTTTTAAAGCCAATCGTAATCCAGCATAACCTCTGTATACAAACCTTTTTGTATCAAATTACTTAGCATAACTAATTGTTTAGTACCATTAAGTTTCGATATATCGAGGTTGCACTGTATAGCACTAAATTGATATTGATGTTTGTACACCATTATTATGAACACTAGAAATGTTATATGTACTTTGTATATATGATTTTAATTCCAAAATTAATTCCATTCCGCAGGTACAGTGCGGGTATAATATTCGTGTTCACAAATTTCCAAGCAAATGAATCTCACGTGCGAACACTCAACGGCATGGCCCAGTGTTTGCATATTGGATAAAACCGCACAAACGTCCAGTGTTTTGGGCACAATGCGGTTGAAATCTGCAATTCTCTGTTTAAATTCGAAAATGTTGCCATATAATGTTGAACAATTCACACCGCTGTTGATGGTCGGTGCGAATTAAAATTCATGGAACATTGTGACTGCGAATAAAAGGTCGCCTTTTAATTTAAGATTAATATAGATGAGGTCTTTTGATCATATATAAAAAAGAGATGAAGACTTTATGCATCTATAAAATATAAGTACAATACACACGACAATATTCCGATTGGTTCAAGTAGTTGCCTGCTTCTTTTTCGACTTTTTATAAGTGCCCACCTGGGCCTATGTGAAATAAAAAGATTTTGATTTTGATTTTGACACAAATATGTTCGAATCCCTCGATCGAGTTTTTCTGACCTTGAGTACAGTGATTAGTCGCACCACAAACTTTACACTGAAGGAAAACATCGAGAGGAAACCTGCATACGCAATCTGAAAAGCAATTTAATGGCGTATGTATAGTCGTGCTTGAGTAACAGTGAGGGACTCGCCATCTGTCACGTTGGCACCTACAATATATCTCTGGCGGAAAAGGGTGTGGGGAACTACCTATACACCTCTGCCTACCCCTTCAAAAACCCTCGTGCGACGGCATGAGGATATATATATATATCTAAGAAATACTCTACCTATGCCTGCATATGCCTAGGCTTTTCTCTCTCTGCCTACGGCTTGGGAGCCTCGGCGTGATGATATGTATGATGATTTCTAAGATATATAAAATAGACACCATCAGCAACTAAATTAAGTAAGGATTCAAATAAAAATCCGTTACGGGGTAGGCGGAGAGATTAGAGCTTCATTCCAATCTAGACTTACAGGCAATATTTACGAAGGATTTAATCGGATCCAATTTCCCCCAACCACGTCGCACACGGCAATAATCCGGTGCCATAGTGTGCCGCTCATTGTAGTATAATCCCTAGAAGGCGCCTTATTCGATTGCTCTAAAGCGAAACGACTTTCTAGGATCAAATGCTTTGGGACGTGGCTCACTGTAAAGTTATACCAATCTCAATCTACCCATAAATAAAAAATAGGTGTCTGTTTGTAATTTTAAAATAATAGTATTTTCAGAATTTTATAAGAAGTAACTCACGCGTTTTTATTTACAACTAGTTGTCCCGCCCATCTTTGATTGGGTGAAAAAAATAACCCACCGCGCAGCCAACACAGCGCCACCTATCGGGCCCAATTGGATAAATCCAGGTAAATCTAAACATGTCTAAACCATTCTCGAATCCACCTGAAGACGCTCAGAAAATGTCATCAAATTCGGTCCAGGCGTTTAGGAGGCGTTCAGTGAAAAACACGCCGCACAGAAAAAAAAATATTAAAATGTATTATCAAGAGACTGATGAATGTGGACGAAGCGAAAGAGGTATGCAAGTCTAGATAGAACTGGCGCTCTATACTCTCTGCCTACCCCCATAGGGACTTGGCATGATGATATGTATGTGTATAATCAAATGTAATTTGGGGCTTGGCTAATATATATGTTACATATAATCTACGTATGTGACGAAAGTCATGTAAGTATACTATAACAAATATAATATTTGAAAACAAAAACTGCGTGGGAAACCGAGCCGAGGCAAATGAGCTTACTGTAATATGTACATATATTATATGTTTGGTTTAACTCTGACGACAAGGAATATATTGCTAAAATGAATTTAATAGTAGCGTGTCGCCTTATTTTTTCTTAGCTTTTTTTTTTCACCTTTTTGTTTTAATTTTCTAACCTGTATCAGACACACAATCAGTTCTATATTTCAATTAGCTGGAACGCTAATTTGATTCAAAATAGTCTATTTCGATAATGAATTCTATTATATGTAATTCAATTTAAATTGTTATATTCGTATTCTGAAACTTTGATTAGTTTTCTCCAAACATACAAGGGACTAAGTAACATATCTGTATGAAGATAAATTGGCAGCAATTTCTGAATTGTCTGGTCTGAGGCAGCAAATCTCGCCTGGATTTGTCAGGAAAGGTCAAAGATAGTACAGGTCACTTCACTATAATCGCATGAGAATTTATCGTCTAATCTACTAGGGGTTAGGACGAAGAGTAACTCTTTATTTTATAAGAATTAATTGTGTGAACTAAGTCGGATAACAGATAGCGACATTAACAAAATTATTGTGATACTGATGTTTAATACTCACGCCTTCCCACAAAGGTCCCCGAAGGGGTAGGCAGAGGTGTATAGCTAGTAGCCAAATACCCACTTTCCGCCAGAGATATATATCAGGTGCCAAAGTGACAGATGGCGAGTCCATCGCCGTAACTCAAGCACGACTATACATGCGCCTTTGAATTGCTTCTCAGACGTTTGCAGGTTTCCTCTCGATGTTTTCCTTCACCGTAAAGCTCGTGGTTTGCCTAATCACTGTTCTTAAGTTCAGAAAAACTTATTGGTACAGTCGGGATTCGAATTTCGAACTTGCGATCTTTGCGTCGCAGGCAACTACTCGAACCATTCGGCCACCACGGCTTTAAGGCTATGTTTAATACTAAGTTATTAATATTTTATCTAGCCCATAAGGGTCCCTGAAGGGGTAAACAGTGTAATAACGCCTTCTTTTCGTCTGGGCACGACTGGTATCCTTTTTTACGGCTTTTCGTTCACCGCAAAGCTAATGGTGACGAATATCAAGATATTTTCAGAAACATATTCTTTTTTAGATTAAATCTGCGAACCTTTCTGTTTGTTTAACAACCGGAATAACAGTCTGGAGAAAGCCTTTGTTCCGTGGTCCTCTCATTGAAACTGTTTTATCATTTTATAAAATTTAATTTGGAAATGTGGAAACGAACTGTAAATCTTTATAAAGACGACATATGTTGATGTGGAAATAAGGGAGAGCGTTGGAATGCTGGGTACGAAAAAAATAAATTACTCATTGCATAATTTAGGAGAACGTGTTGAAAAGAAATGTAGGTAGTTTTACGGCTCGTGTAATATAATTAATATTAAATGATCTATTACAGTGCACGCGTCTTAAGAAAACCTATCAAATGAGGAATAATAAAATACACTTGATCTTGGCCTCGCGATGGTACTGTCGTACTACTGTCATATTTTTTATTATTTCACGTATTTCCCTTACCGAATTGGGATATCACCTACTGAATATCCCAGTGAATTGGCACTGCTCCTGAATGTTGTGGTCATGCTTTGAGCTAGGTGCCCAGAGCATGGATGTGCTGTGTTAGTAGAACAGGGAACCGTTCATACCTTACGCCACAAGCAAAGCTTACACTACAATTTTGACTTGACATAGGTCGGCGAGATGCAAGCATCTCTTTACTTTACGGTAACGGCTTACTATCAGATGGGCCGTTTAAAAAGGCAGCCCTTGACTTTGTATTGGTGATTTCGTTTTTTTTACCACTTCTACTTTGGGTATATGCGTAAGGTGGTATGCATTATTTGCAGGTGTGGAGTGGCGCTCGATAGCGTCCGGTGCAGGGCGATGATCGGCTTCATGGGCCGGCCGCGCGCTCACCATGCGACAGCCGTCGACCGATGTGAGTAAATAACTCTCTCATTTATTCATCAGTACGACAACCATGACTTTTGAATCCATGTTCGCTAGCGAGTGAACGCCATTCGAGAATTTAGTTTCTCTGACGTACCGTACCGCTTGGAGCGCTCTTTTCTATACATTGTGTCATTACGAATCGAAACTGAACAAGTAGGTACTATTTATTGTGAGTGTAATTCAATGCATTATCTTTATAACTAAAAACTATTTATACCACACGGGTGGCAAACAAGCATGCGGTCCGCCTGATGGTAAGCGGTTACCGCCGCTTATTGACGCTTGCAACACCAGAGTAGAGAGAGAGTTGGTTCTATATATTAATCAAATAAGAATTGCAAGATCCTCATTGTTTAATAAACGTATAAAGCAAAACGTATTTTGAGTTGCCTTGATTTAGAAGTAAAATTAGTCCGAAAGTTCGTGCGGTAGATACATCTCAATTAAGAGTTATGATTTGTTAATAGTGGTTATAATTCAAAGCGAAAAGAGGCGCGGTTCCAGACGGCGAGTAATGGACTCTTTATGGCTGTGAACCGCCCTGTTACCACTCCCTGAGAGCTTTAAGCGCAAGTCATATTCATCTACATGAGTATATATATCTACTACAGTCATTACTGCACGTTTATTTGTATGACTGTATTTAGCGTTCTTAATAAATAATTAAATAAATCCTATACCAATGTAAAAGTATATTTTAAGAGTGACATTTGACTAAATGAATTAAAATGAGCCATTCATTCACATCATATATGTATTTTAAATAGTAGTCTTTGGTTGAAACTACGGAACGTATAATTTAAAATGTGACAAATAAAGAAAGGAATTTTGACATGCCCCGCGTTATTTCGTTGTTAATCATTAATCAATAAATTTACTTAAACTTAGCTTGAATGTTCAAATGAAAATATTCGAATTATCTGAAACTTATTTTCTTAAGAGAGGCCTCTTATAATATATAATAGTATGTAATACTGTATAAGTCTCTTAAATTATATTTTTTTATACAGCAATATTTGTATGTAACCATTACTTATGGAGTTGGAAAGCCTTTCTCTCAGGAACACAATATTACCTAGTAGCTGGCGGCCGCGATCTTCTGTAAGGTAGAAAGTAACCCCAGTCGAACATCTAATTTTTTCCTTAGCCTAATAACATTAATACAAAGAACAAGTAATAAAGAAGTAGATAAACGTGTTGACAGAGTGAAATAGAGACCTTTCCGATTCGAGTTACTTACTAGCTAGATAATTTATCCACGCGTACGATCTTGCGGGCAGAAAGCTATATTTTATACATAAGGAGTCTGATGGTTGATGAAATAACAATTTGTCGAGACGGGCCGGTTGGCTGGTGTTACTTAAAGGTCCTGTGTATTTTTTTGTAAGCTGATGTTCAGATAAACATCGTGTGTGTTTGGATATATACTAATACTTTTCATCGATAATACGCCATTACATAAAACCCTTCGGGGATCCTTTTAGGCGATGTAGACGGTTGTGAAGAACTCTTAGGTCCATTGAATTTAAGGGACAAATAAAGTTTCTAGTGATCAACCCTTAAATTGTACTAGGTATAGAATGACACTGCACAAAGTGAATTTAAAAACTAAAGCGCCTGTTCGCAGTTAATAGCATTGTTGTAAGTATTGTATGTAAAAAGAATAATCCACTGCTACAGACAATATACGTAGGTAGATTTATACGTTAGTTTTGTGTAACGTAACGGCAACGGACTCGCCATCTGTCACGTTGGCCTACACACCTCAGCCTACCCTTTTGTGGGAAAACGTAAATATAATTAACTTCTTTCGTTACCAATATGTAAGTAATAAATGTTAAATGACATTAGAATTCAATGATAATTGTTTGTTACCTACCAAGTAGTCATGTGTTGTTCTGTTGTATTGATTTTATTTGAACATTAGTGTAAGTTTTCGTTTTACTTGTGTTAAATTCAGGTTGTACTCATTTCCTTAATAAATAATTATTATTTATTTATATTTTATATAATATTATCTCGAGAAGTACGAGGTTGAACTGCATTTTTCGCGGGCTTTTGGCCAAACGAAAAATTGAGAAATATTGTATACGGGGAGAGAATCAAAGCGACAAAAATTTGCGAACTATTCGGCATGTATTTAAGATAACAGCCTTTTGGAGTTGTATATATGTGAGTTTGTGAATGTCTAGAGTTTGGCGGCTTTATTATTATTATTATAATAGATTTTGATACGTAACTAAAGCGTGGTGTATGTATATGCTTATTGCAGACTGTCGACAAAGCAGTATGCACAGAGGAGGGAGGGGCGGCGCGGCTGGAGGCGGTGCTGGTGGCGCTGGTGGAGCGCAAGGCACGCGCGCTGCATGCCGAGCGGACGCGCCGCCACCCGCTTCTGCTGTTTCTGCGCGGACCGCTTCCCGACGGTATGACGACTGCAGTCTCTGATGTTTACTGCTTAAGAACTAAGATGTATATGTACCCTATACTTCTCATATGTACCCTATACTTCTTATATGTACCCTATACTTCTTATACGACGAAAAACTGATGTAAAATTTAAGCCACACGAGTGGGTCGTGGAGAAACATGACTAATGACGTGGAAATGACTGGCCACTTTACTCTAAATATTTTTCCTTACATACTTCCTCACGCCTTCCCACAAGGGTCCCCGAAGGGGTAGGCAGAGGTGTATAGGTAATCCCCACACACCCACTTTCCACCAGAGGTATATTAGGTGCAAACGTGGCAGACGGCGAGTCCATCGCCTTACATACTTAGCTCTTTAAAAATAAAAAAGGATGTACCTCTTTTATTTCTGTTATTTAATGTCTGGTGGTATCATTGGTATCATACAAGTATCTACTAAAATGGAAATTTATCTAATATTTCTTAAAGTTGACTTTCACATAATATACGATATTATATATATTTTTTTAATATAAGCCGTGGTGGCAGAGTGGTTCGAACAGTTGCCTGCGACGTAAAGGTCGCAAGTTCGAATCCCGACTGTACCAATGAGTTTTTCTGAACTTAAGTACAGTGATTAGTCACACCACGAGCTTTACGGTGAAGGAAAACATCGAGAGGAAACCTGCATACGTCTGAGAAGAAATTCAAAGGCGTATGTATAGTCGTGCTTGAGTAACGGCGATGGACTCGCCATCTGTCACGTTGGCACCTAATATACCTCTGGCGGAAAGTGGGTGTGTGGGTATTACCTATACACCTCTGCCTACCCCTTCGGGGACCCTTGTGGGAAGGCGTGAGGATATATTATTATTATTATAATATAAGTGCTCAAGAGTACTCAAAACCGACGAGCATGTACGAAGAGACTGATGAATGTGGACGAAGCGAAAGAGGTATGCAAGTCTAGAGAGAACTGGCGCTCTATACACTCTGCCTACCCCGTTAGGGACTCGGCTTGATGATATGTGTATATAAATATATTTATAAGTGCATACATGTATTTTCATAGTTTCAAAGACATTTTTACGAAACATTTATACATTAGTTCTCTTTCTAAACAAACATGCGTCATAAAATCTCGTTTGTGAAAGAAGCGAGCGAGAAATTTATAGCATTATATACAAATATATCATCACGCCGCGGGGTAAGCAGACAGCATTATCTTATTTTAAATGGTATTAGGTACTTGACAGTGATTAAGTGAACTTAATTTTGATGTATCTGGAGCTTGTTAATTCATGAATGGTTATATATATTTGCATGCATTAGTCTTGTAAAAAATTGAGAAAGCAGGGCAATTTTTTTGAGTCATCCTGCGGCTTTCTATATTTAATATAGACCTATTTTGGGCGGATCCCAAGGTTGTTCAGATTATTAATTGAGTCCGATAGGAAGATACCGCATCTAATATGCTTAACTTTATTTTTTACCTAAACGAATCTGGGCGGTAGAGCTAGTTAGCGTGGTAAAAATACTATTTTATATGTCAATTTCCAACGTGCTTTTATTAATCAAATTAACAGTTTTTTTTTTTTACTTCTAGAGTGCCAAACAAGCATACGGCCCACCTGATGGGAAACGGTTACCATAGCCTATTTACTGCCACTACGCGCTGCTACTCTATGTTCGAAGAATTATACTGTGCTGGCAGCATAACAGAACTAATCCCTCTGCTGCCAACACAATATAACAATCCTCCCCCGCCCAAAAGAGCTCATTACGGGAGACCTTATTCACCGCGTAAGAACACAACACAAAGTATTGTGTTCTTTGGCTACGGACTTCTATAAGCTATTATATGTAAACTAATGTAAATTGTTAAACTTGCAGAGGAGGCGTCAATGATGGGCAGTCCGGGCGAGGAGCTGCCGGCGCACTGGTGCGAACATGAGATCGCCAGATACAAGCGGAAGAAACTCAAACTACGCGGGTACATCACAATTTGTATAATTATTTATAACTAGCTGTGCCCGCGACTTCGTCTACGTGGAAATCAACAAAAAAAATATTGTTCAGTTTCTAAAATCAAAGTAGCTTAAGTTACTCCTTTTTACATCAGCTATATGCCAGTGAAAGTCCCGTCAATATCGGTCCATTTCAGAGATTAGCCGGAACAAACAGACAGACAGACGGACAGACAGACAGACAAAAATGAAAAAATATATACATATATTGGTATATTAAGCGTGTTTACATCCGTATGTATTTAGTAAAAAGCGGTTATTTTAATATTAAAAACAGACCAATTTCATTTATTTGTTTAGATTGGAATAAGTGTTTAACAGAATAGTTGCAGGTATTTACAAGATAAAACACTTTCCAATTAGGTTCGTTAGATAGCGCTAGTTATCATACACAATATTTATAAATGTAATGTAAGTATATCTTTATGTCTTCCCACAAGCATTAATTGGGATCCTCGGGTAGTAGAAAGGGCATGCAGTGTATTAGAACCTTTTTTCGCTGTATACATAGAATACTGTGTATATGTATACTTTAATAGATAGATTTAAAAACTTATTGCTTGAACCACTTCAGGCTTTACTGGGTAGGTTTTTTTTTCATACAACAAGAGTGGCAAACAAGCATACGGCCCACCTGATGGGAAACGGTTACCGTAGCCTATTTACGCTCACGATACCGAAGTATCACTTGCGCGTTGCCACTCTGTATTCGGAGAGTTATAGTGTGTTGGCAGCATAATGGGCTTAATCCCTCTGCTTCCAACACAATGTAACAATCCTCCCCCCTCCCCAAGGAGCTCATTACTGGAAACCTTATTCACCGCGTCAACACAACACAATAAATAGTGTTATTTGGCTACGGACTTCTATAAGGTGGAGGTCCTGCCCCAGTCGGGCAGCTCCAAATTCGAACGGGAAACCCGTTATGCCCTACCTCTCTTAAATGCCCTACCTCTCTTAAGTCTGGTGTTGCAACTGTTGCTGTTCATAGGATAGTTGCAACACCAGACACCAGGGGTATCACTCGCGCGTTGCCGACACAGGGGATGAGAATGCCCCCCGATGGCGAGAGGTGTAGTGGCATAAGGTAGCCGTGGGCGCTATGTCGAATTAATAGTCGGAACACTTAACGTTATACAATCGGTAGAATACAAACAAGGGAGCAATAAAGATTCGATCCTGTTGGAAGAAACGCAGACATGTAAAGCGTCTGTGAATAAATTATAAGCTATTACGCACCAATACATACTTGCGCGTGAATATACCAAGTTTTACTTCTTCTACGCTGTTTACTTGTGAGTTACTCTCATTGATAATTAAGAAAAATTAATAGTTTTCTACAGTTATAAGTCTTGATCTTTACTTATTTTATCATATCTACATTTCTTTTACTTATTACGACTCTTTTTGAAGCAGAGAAGTATCCAGTCCAGAAAAGCTAAAGATGGAACGTCGTCGAAGGCGGCGACGGTCCCCGCTCCACTCACACAAGCCCCGCAAGCACCGCACTCTCCTTGTTTCTGCCATCGACGAGCAGGCTAAGGTTATACACGTACGTACCCACACACCATAAATAACCAATCTTAAAACTGTAAGTAGACACGAAACTAATGGTAAGTAATGATAGTCTTACCCAATAATTCTGCAAAAAATAAGTAAGCAAGTTGCAATTACTGCATTACGAGCACAAATATTTCTTTACAAGAGACAAAGCAATAAATTTTCGAAAACAATATTACAAAATTGTTTTTGCACAAATTAGAAAAAGAACCGAAAAAGGACCACAAACAGTACCTACTCCGTAAAATTTCAAAAAATGTACTAAGCTTAAGGATTCTCACTAGATGTCAGTAGTTGAGTTGATCTTTTCTAATATAATAAATGTATACACATATAGCTTTATAGCCAAGTCGAGAAATTGTATACCAACGCCATCTAGTACTAGAAAAAAGTATACGTTAAAATGTAAGGAAAATAACGTTGGCGTTAGACAACAATGTCTTGACAGACATTGTTGTCTAACGCCATCTAGTAATAGTTACAAGTAACTGTTACCACTTCAATGGAAGGAGCTCTAAGAGGTTGTCTACGCATCGTCTAGATAGCGCTTTATCAATTTATGGTTATCATATTTTGAAGAAAGCTTTCGAATCAGAATAGGCTTTCGGCCGTACCTACTAAAATTGACTGCTACTACGAAGTAACTGACTTATAGATAAATTCATTTACATGTCCGATTGTATTATTATTAGATACTATTTTTATACTACAAGAGTGGCAGACAAGCATATGGCCAACGGTAGGGTCCCTAATAAAGAACTAAGTGACTAAGTGAACTAAGTGTGAAGTACATTTTTAAAATACATATGCGTCTAATAATATCATGTAGGAGGATAATATTGGTGTAGGTACTAGACCCGGATGAGCT
This sequence comes from Drepana arcuata, assembly GCA_016069955.1. Taxonomy (NCBI): domain Eukaryota; kingdom Metazoa; phylum Arthropoda; class Insecta; order Lepidoptera; family Drepanidae; genus Drepana; species Drepana arcuata. The sequence continues at coordinate 42,814 of JACCPG010002143.1, read as the reverse complement.
CCCTCGCCGCGCCCGATATACGATCATGGTGACAGCCTGTCTTCTGCTGTTCCTCTGCCTTCTCCTCGTCGGCGTCACTCTTCGCATGGCACCGCTCATAGATGACATGGGTAAGTACCTATATTTTCCAAGAACTGAACTTTGGAATGTCCAGAACGAACCACAAAGAAAACTTGTCTTCGAGGTCCTTCCAAGACGTACTTCAAGAGTACAAAACAGTTTATATTTATAGGCAGTATTAATAGTATATTTTATCTTCTTCTTCACGCCTTCCGACAAGGGTCCCCGAAGGAATAGGCAGACGTGTGTAGATAGTACCCGCACACCCACTTTCCGCGAGAGATATATTTTAGGTGTCAACGCACATAAGGCCAGTCTACTCAAGCACAGCTATACATACCTACGCCTTTGAATTTCTTTTCAAACGTATACAGGTTTTCTCTTGATATTTTCCTTCACCGTAAAGCTCCTGGTGTGACTGATCACTGTACTTGGTAAAAACTCATTGGTCAAACAACTACTATGGGGCACTGAAACACTGAAACACTGAAACACTGAAACACTGGGGCATTACGCCATAGTATATGCGCTCTACTTTCTCTATCCACTCCGTGGGGCACTTGGCGTTATGATATGTATTTATGTATATGTATATGTATTTATATATATGTATATACCTTAAGTGCAATATGTCACGTCATGATATGGCCTCGGGTATCTTCGTATATCGGATATGTATTTATATTTACGGGTTAATACTTTTTACGTATCCTGTAATGTCGAAGAAGCACACTGTCTGTTCTATTATCGGTTTTACGTCATCATTATGAAAGTATTGGTACGTAATAATTTTGTCATGAAATATTTTAGTTACTGTACCGTTTTCTACAAATCTACGTTATTGTAAATGTCTTTACCTTAATGGTTGTGTGAGAATTTGTGCAAGCATATTCGTGTATTTGCATAGTACAGGGCGGATCGTAATTGGATTTGTGAGGCCGAAATCGCCTGCAGAGTCGGTATGTTTCGGTTATCTGTTCTGTTTGTTGCACGGGGAATTATTGATGAGATATTGTTAAAATTCCGTGCTCTCGGTTTGCATTATTGTAATAAGGAATAATGACTTGATGACCAATCATCTGTAGTCAATAATGATTCGTCACTAGCACAAAATTGTTATCATATTGACAGAATGCAGTTACCGTAGTTTAATAGATGATTCAAGGGAAGGAATAGCTGTCAGCTCCTCATCGTAAGAAGACAACTCTTCCAAGGAGCAGTATCATTTGACTGCGAACTCCTGCAAAGTGAAGATACTGCTTCAATCGGGCAGGTCCAGTTTTGAATGGGAGTTTCGTGGCCTATATCTATCTATATACTTTATTTAATATTATAAATAGGAAAGATTTGATAGTTTGTTTGTATTGAATAGGCTCCGAAACTATTGGACCGATTCAAAATTTTTTACCATCTTTCTACCATTGGAAAGCTACATACACCCTGAGTGAAATAAGCTATATTGTCTTTCATAAAAAAAATCTTATGTCCATCCGTGTGAAGCCGGGACGGAACGCTAGTGTTTCAATAAATTGATTGGCCCTTTAATTAATGTGATCTCCTATGCACCCCCTAACGCTCTATTCAATAATTAAAGTATGAAAATTCATCCCTTCACCGTCCCACAGGGGTCCGCGAAGGGCTAGACTGAGGTATGTAATAGAACACAAATAAACATTTAAATATATACAGAAATACTTTTATACCTACATTCATGTTTGTAAAATTATGTTCCTCAACTTATTATATGTAGCGAACCCATATGTAAAGTGAAAGCCAAAGAATAGGAAAAGAAAAGCGTGTTTACCTGTTTGCTAATTCACGACGTTGGCCCCGCAAACTACTTTACATGTATATGTACGTGCTGCGAGAAAAAGGTGTATTAAAATATTCAGTGACGTCATTACTTGTAGGAGTTCAGATTCGGTTACAGAAACATGTTTTTCCTTTGTCGTACGTTAGGTATATCATTCGCGGATGACGAAACCTGTATGCTACGTCGTACAGCTACGACGTAGCATACGGGTGTGTAGCCACAAATACGTAGCCCGTAGCTTGCCGTAGCGCATATTGGGAATGTTACTAAAGCTTCCACCGCGTTATTGGTGTTAAGATTATTATAATTACATTGAACCCCAATAATCTGGGTCTTAATTCAAATCGAGATGCCTACTGAAAATATAATTTATTTCAGCTTATTTTCACCAGACTTGAATGATTTGTTACGTCGGATTAAAAAGTGAAAAAGGGTTTCTGAAAATTATCGGACTAAATATTATGCATATAGTACAGGCGTGGAGGAGAGCATGGTAACTGGCTTCATGATAACAGTCTTACCCCTACAGAAGTGATACATATACCAAGTACTGATGTGATAAGACGACGTTGAAAATAACTGTCAGTAATAATAATATATATATCCTCACGCCTTCCCACAAGGGTCCCCGAAGGGGTAGGCAGAGGTGTATAGGTAATACCCACACACCCACTCTCCGCCAGAGGTATAATAGGTGCCAACGTGACATATGGCGAGTCCATCGCCGTTACTCCAGCACGACTATACATACGCCTTTGAATTTCTTCTCAGACGTATGCAGGTTTCCTCTCGATGTTTTCCTTCACCGTTCAGCTCGTGGTGTGACTAATCACTGTACTTAAGTTCAGAAAAACTAATTGGTACAGTCGGGATTCGAACTTGCGACATTTGCGTCGCAGGCAACTGCTCCAACCACTCGGCCACCACGGCTAACCAATTATATCATTATTAATTAATTCATCATAATTAATTAAATATTGATAGTAATTCTTTACAAAGTATAAAATAAGCTCGCTGCCGGCTACCCATGCGCTGAGATCCTTTAGACTATGCAACGTATATTTTAATGCGTTTTTCCATCAATCGAAAGTGTGGTTCAAAAGGAAGGTTTATATCGGTAGGTTAATATTATACTAGCCAAGGGAGCGAAGCAGTAATCATATATATGGGGTACACCTAGTATATATCCTTCGCCATATTTGACTCTGGAACAACGAAACTTACTTATTTTAGTTTTTTTTTAATCTTTGCTCCATGTCGATGTACAATCATTGTGCACGTCGACCAACGGAATCGTGAGATAATTATATTGGTAAGTTGGTATATCTTTGCTATGAAATGCAGCTTATCATCTTATACCATTAATCTGTTGTATTATTTGCTCAAATTTAAATGATTATGTACCAAGCAGACAATATGCAACATTAAACCATATTTTGTCGTTATTACCAGGCAATCCGTGGCTGAAAGGTACTCAAGCGTATAGACGAGAGGTCTATTTCAATATCACTACTTATCTGTTATGTTATGTTTATGTATTGTTATGTTAGGTTATGGAATATATTACATACAAGTGCGCAATTCCATTTGATAATATCCACGCCATATGGTCCTCAGTTCACTTCGCGGTACGCTTACGTTACACGTGATTTAATTTGCAATTAACTCTGTTAACGTTTGATTGAATAATATGCAAGGTTTATTTATGTAAGTTATTACTACCTTTCTTCGGATTTGATCAATAGAGGATTATAAAAGAGTTTGTGTTTGCTAATGTACGGGCTCGATAGCTGTCACAATATTACAGCTATCCGTACACGCTGTGCCCTGCGTTTTCACCCGACTTATTTTATATATACATATTATATATGCACTTCTCATCAGTAAAATCGAAACACCTTGCAAGTTTATGTTCTGTAAAGATTATCAGAAAAATTCGTATATTTAGGAATATATGTCAAATGTCGTTTAATAGTGAATAATATGAATATAGATGTATATATACATATCTGTATATATATATATATATATACTTCTTAAGTTGGTATAGTTAAAGTATGCTTTTAAATCTCGAAAGTTCTGCACCTATTGAGTTCAAATAGTGACACAAATACACAATCCGCTTAAAGGATTGTATTTATCAATTTCTTGTACGAGTAAATTATTTTTAACGGTTATTCTCATCCATGAATGCGCCATAGTGAAGGTTTGAAGGTTGCAGCTAGAAATAGTATAGATTAAAATTATATGTATAACACAAATAATAACAGCTGTTATTTTTCTGTGGCTTTTGTTTCTAAGCCACGGGTGAACGTGGAAGTTCGCATGAGGCGTTCGCATAATAATTAAGCTCTATTCATTGCGCGCTGTGGCTCGTGAACTGATCTACGAAATACTGAGAGTAGAATTGAGTGAACTGAGTGTAGGTGAGTTAGACAATTCCTGGAATTCAAATTCTGACTTACATTGTAGTAAGTTTGAAATATTTACACAAAGTTAATTATAAGAAGTTTTAACGACATAATAAAGATTATATTAACTTTTGTATTTGAAGTGCTATTAAATTATTATATTGACTAAACGATCGTCGAGTGACGTTCCCTGAACAAAAATGATTATCGTCACTGGATATCGTTCTATTTTTAAATTGCATGTCAAATTATATACTCTGTCACACAATTTTAAAGACTATTCAGTACCAAAATATCATAACGCCGAGACCTTCACGAGGTAATATGAGGGATAGCAGAGCGCCACTTCTCTTGACATCTTCTAGTCCTCTTTCGTTCCATCCACATCCACAACTTTATCTTTAATTAATATTATTGGTGTATACTGTTTCTATTAAACCTAAATAAATTAATAAATCACATGAACGGAAATAATGTAACATATGAAAATGGATCGCTTGATTACTGCAAGCATCGACTGCGCAATCACGCCTCATTCATTGCACACGAGTGCTCGAGAGATGCAGACGTGACAACTCTAGCACAATTTAAATCATTCGCAAACAAAGTCCTTAAATTCCTAGCTTGAAAGTGTATATAGAGAAGTATAAAAAGGTACATCTGTGCATATATTATATAAAAATAGATAATAGGTACCAAATATTACTCTATACTAGTACTATAAGTACAGCGGTTAATCACATCACGAGCTTTAGGGTGAAGGAAAACATCAAGAAGAACCCTGCATAAGCTTGTGGTGTGACTAATCACCGTACTTAAGTGCAGAAAAACTCATTGGACTTTATTTCTATGTATATGCTTTTCTTTTTAAACACTCACACATGCACATCTATATATATATATATATATATATATATTATAAAATATATGTTTATATATATAAACATATTTTTATAAGAACTCGATTAAATAAAGAAATATATAAATAACGTGTCCCCGCACAAACGCATGGGGTTGGGGACGGACACGGGGCAAGTACAAGTCGGGTCGTATATTGGCTTGCCACCTATCTATACGTAAAAAGAAAGAATCTGGAATATTATTGATACTAAAATTTACTCAACTCTCCACTAACACGTTGGCTCGAAATACTTTTAAACCCTTATGGGTAAGCTGGATAAAAAATCTACCTTTACCCCGTTAAGGACTCGGCGGGATGATATGTGTATATGTATAAAAGAGGCTTGTATAAATTAACCTTTACCATATTAAGCAAATCACATTCGCACGTAATCTTCAGGTTTCATCGAAAATGTTTATTTCATGCATAGTTAGCAATTTTATTTACACGGGTTGCCCATATTTCGTCCGGAAATTGGTTCGTACTTATCTTCTATAAGCACCCGCTTACTTAACATGGCGGTTGCTGTTGTGAAGTTGGATTTATTTCACAGTAGATTTTGTTGTGTATATTTATGTATTTTATATTTTATAAGGCTTTGTAAACATCCAATATGTTTATGTCTACGTTTTAAGTTACGTAGCTCAGTCGCCAGTCAGACACGATTCTTTTTTTATTGTTGCACATAATTATATGAATAATACTTAACCTCATTTCGCAACCATTAGACGCAGAAGGAGCTCACATGTGTCAATCCATCGCCAATTTGATACTACACGGTAAAGTGTTCGCTCGATAGATACCTCTGGCATTGCAAACGTCCAGGCAGCGGTGAACGCTTACCATCAGGCGGACTATGTTTGCCACACTAGTGGTATAAAAAAGGTTCTTACTACTGAATCGATATTCGATATTCTCCAGGGTTACATTTATCAAAAGTCAGTCCGAAAGCCTCAATCCGGATACTGGTACCTGACACTTAAGATCTCACGCCAAGCCAAGCGTCTCTCCGCTTCGCCACGGAGAATGTTTTTAACGCGATGCTATTCCGAAAAGGTCGCTGGACCGGAGAACGACGTCTATTAGTAGGGGTGTTGTTAAGTATAATGAAGCAGGGCTTAAGAGGGACGTCGGATGTCTTGAGCAGATGCTTGTTCCACCATTCAGAGCGTATCACAAGACTCATCGCTAATTAACCGCTAGAATTTCCAGCGGAGTCGTGGTTACACGTCGAACATTCGAGCTAATTTTATTCTTAGCGACGACTAAATTGCTTAGTTCATTCATATTTGACTATTACTATATATATATAGTAATTCAATAATTCAGTAATAGTTTAGACGTTTATAAAACTGCATGAATGTCTTCACATTTCTATTTTAAGATACATACATATCATCACGCCGAGTCCCTACCCTAACGGGGTAGGCAGAGAATATAGAGCGCCAGTTCTCTCTAGACTTATATACCTGTTTCAATCCATCCACATTCATCAGTCTCTACATACATGCTCGTCAGTTTCGAGTACTCTTGACGATCCCGTCCTTGAGCGTCCGATCGATTTGATCTAGGTAGTTGGAACGTGGTCTTTCTTTGCTTTTTCTTGCACACACTTTTGCTTTGTATATTAACTTTTATATTTTAACTTTTCCTAATATCTTATAATTTTACTACTATTTAATTTACATGACATACTTGTAAAATAATGCACGTGCTTAGCGATGTTCTTTTATTCTAAAACAGCTAGAGCCTTGTTAATAAGCGGCGTCATAGAGTTAACTGTTTCGCTGTAAGGATATGGAGGCTAAAAGCAAGCAGGTTCAGAGAATGTAAAGGAAAAACGTTATCGAGGTGGGCACGTAAATTGGTGTAATTAAAAGCTCAACAAACAGATGTTTTGAGGTAGATAAATAATTTGGGGCATGTCGTCGCCCACAGACCGCCCTGCAAGTTGTCCGCCCTGATAACGTCACTCACACTCGACACCAGCGTGCTTTATTCGAAGCGGTTTTTACGTAAAAACCGAGATAAAGTATGTCTTGTACCTAACTATGGACGGTTTGCTTTTGACGATTTCAAAAGGGAATTCTTTGTGGGATTCTTGAAGTTGCGTTTGTTGGGGACACACGGTAAATAAGTTGTCTATATTTAGACGTCGGGAGACGATATGCAGCAGTATTTCGCTACATTTGTGTTGATTTGATTTAGAGTTTCCGAAAATGTAAGGTAGTGCAGTAGTTGTGTGCATATTTCTCATCTGTTTTTTAAGAACAATTTACATTCAATTACAATAACAAAATATCCAGCAGCACAAAATAAACTGAGATTAGGTTGGCATTTCATAAAAATCTATTGGGTGGTCTTTTATATATTTATCTATAAGGTGTCAGAAATACAAAATTATTTATTTATTATCTTGCTAATATTATAAATACGTAAGTTTTTATTTATGAATGTTTGTTACTCAGATCACGTTATGTTTTGTTGCGAAAATAAATCTAGATAAAAATATACTAATGAAATCCATTTTACGCGAATGAAGCCGCGGTGTATGGCTAGTTAGCAATGATTTAGTATTATATTATATTGTTTTCTCACTGAGGTTCCCATGTCCGAAGTGTATTGCAGTTTTCGCCGTAAATTTATTTTGTTACTTATGTAACAGCTCAGGACTGTTAAGGTTCTTAACTAACAAATGTTTGTGACTTAGCATTATATAACAAAAGAATCGTAGTGGGTGGCTACTTCAGCCAGGCAGAAACCATAACTTACGCTTTCTATGTAAATTATACCAGTATATGGACATGTCGTTGGTTCCTTTGTTGCGCGCTCTTAACGAGGTATCTTCATGGCTTCGCATAGTCTGTAATAGTGACTTAATGAGCTATACAAAAGCGACCCGTATGTTCAACACGAGCTGTGCCAGCAGGTTTCACCTGCGTAAAATTAGTTTTTTTTTGTTTTGGATAAAACATATATTGTGTCTATTATCCTATTGAGAGAGGTAGGGCATAACGGGTTTCCCGTTCGAATTTGGAGCTGCCCGACTGGGGCAGGACCTCCACCTTATAGAAGTCCGTAGCCAAATAACACAATTTATTGTGTTGTGTTCCTACGCGGTGAATAAGGTTTCCAGTAATGAGCTCCTTGGGAGGGGGAGGATTGTTATATTGTGTTGGCAGCAGAGGGATTAGTCCCATTGTGCAGCCAACACAGTATAACTCTCCGAACACAGAGTGGCAACGCGCAAGTGATACTTCGGTATTGTAAGCGTAAATAGGCTGCGGTAACCGTTTTCCATCAGGTTGGCCCGTATGCTTGTTTGCCACTCTTGTTGTATATAAAAAAAAAATCCAGCTAATAATCTATCTCTGTGTCAAATTTAATACGATTCTGTTCAGTATTTCTTGCGTGGAAATATCCTCACAAAAATTCACAAAAGAAAGAGATTTTAAATAGCTGCATCAAAGTCTCAAAGTCTAAAGGTTTGTAATTTCGTTTTTTCTTGGAAACGGCGGTAGCAGTACTTTTAAATTCTTTCCTTAAATTGGATAAAGGCTTTCACATTGCACACCCTTCTTTCTACCTGTATAAATGTCTACTTACATTTCACAGTACTTAATAGCATAATAAGGTTCTCCTAAATAGCTATTGACGCGTCATAGTTATTTTGACGTAAGTGGATACTATTACAAATATTGCGTCGTACATTCCTGAGCATCGCTACGGCAAATTATGTAAAGAATGTTTCGACTACGGCGTAGCGGTGTAGCATTTGCGTGACGTTTATGCTATGAGTATGTATCAAAACTGTATTTATACTTATATTCATCAACACACTAGATTTGTCAAAGGAATTACCGTAATTTAAAGGAGATAATTTAAAAAGGAGAGGCGTGATGGCTGAATGGTCCGAGTAGTTGCCTGCAACACAGAGATAGCAAGTTCGAATCCCGACTGTATCAATGAGTTTTTCTGAACTTAAGTATGTACAGTGATTAATCACCCCACGAGCTCTCAGTCTTGGAAAACATCGAGAGGAAACCTGTATACGTCTGAGAATCAATTCAAAGGCGTATGTATTGTGTAGTCGTGCTTGAGTAACGGCGATGGATGTTTCTGGCGGAAAATGGGTGTGTGGGTACTATTTATAAACCTCTGCCTACCCCTTTTGAGACCATTGTGGGAAGGCGTGAGTATAGTAAATATATAAAAGATAATTATGTCTGTTATAAATGTAAATTGGCCCGTGTTAAAAAAAGATTATCAGATTAAAATTCCGCACCACTCTCTGAAGGTTGGTTTGATCGTGACGGGGGTCAGGTGGCGCCGCTGATATCATTTATCGCTCATTAATGACAGTTGCCGAGTCCAGTCGCGTAGGTCCATTACCGCGGCCGACTTCACGTCGCCAATTGTAGACGTGATCATCCGATAGGGTTAACGCTATTGTAATTGACTTTTATTACACTGTCAAAGTAATATTGAAAAATACATGACCATTTTCACATTTACATTCGTTATTCTTACATTTTCGTGTTAAATTATTGCTAAACAAAATTGAATGGAACGTTTTTAAGTGCATGAAAAAAATAGAGCCTATGACATGTATACGTTAAAAATAATAACTTAAATTAATTAAATACGCATGTGAAAGTGCTAGACTCGCTAACTGCCACGTGGCACCAAAATGCTTCTTCGGCGAAAAAAGGTGTTAGGACACCTCTCCCTATGCCTTTAGAAATATATATCAAAAAGCAAAACATTCAAATGATAATAATTTACTATATTATTATGTCGGGATTTAGTTACAGGATTTGCATATTTTGATTGAAGAGAAAGTTTAAGGATTTCAAACTTGTACATACACGCAGTGCTTTACATGTCAAAGTTCGCGAGATGGAAGAAAGGTATGTCAACAAGGGCGAGTTGCGTTGGCTAAAACGGGAACAATCTTTTCAAGTCCGTAAGGTTGGTGGCATTGGATCGTAAACTACAAAGGTTAAGAGACCTGTTCACCCCACGCCCACCTTCATGAATAATGCAGAACGTCACGTGTCGCCAGGATAGGTAAGAGTGCCATTTACAAGTAATCAATCTCGAGTTCCCACCAGGCTTGTAATTTATACATGACTAGCACCCCGAGGTCTAAAGGTCAGCCCCACTATATTGTAGGGTTCTATATTGTCCACAAGTTATTGAGTCATTTCCTATTCAGAAGTACCTACGTCGATACTTCGTCACCACTGCTAAACCGCGGCTTAAGGATATTGCCTTAAATAAGTTTCAAACTATTTGTGGCAATATTATTAAGCAGTGTTGGCCGAGTGGCTTAAGGAGACCCTCCCAATATCAAGTTTGCAGATTCGAATTGCGACGGTATCAATTTTTTTTAAACTTGAGTAAACTTATTTATCATTCCAAGAGCGAAATATTATGAGATAGCCTACGTTTAAACTTCGAGGAGAGATTCAAGACGTGTGAGAAATCGTCGCAGACTTGCCATCTCTTAACCATGACATATTATTTCAGTGATCTAGGAGAGTAACTAATACTAGGCACGAAGATAAAACAACGTTAAAAGCTCGGTGTTCCATTTCTCTCCTTTTTCCTTGTTCCTGGGTTCCTGGCCAGTTAAATAACGGGTACCTACCCGCGACTCCATTAATATGAGTTAATTCAGCGTCAGTCAATTTCCATTCCTCGGAATATCGGTCGTATCGTATCGTACTATCTATCGGTCGATGTGTAGTTCTGTGCTATCGCTAAGCCCAAATCTGCAGAAAAGTTTAATAAATTTGGAACGTCATATATTTGTTTTAAAGTGTCACAATCCTATTGATTTGACTTCAATGGTAAAGTATACATTTTATTTAATAATTTCATTCATGCGAATAAGTAGTCCGTTTTACATATATGTAAATATGTTCGGAAGCGTGCTTATCCGATGTCGGCCTCAGTAAGGCTCTTACCGTAGTCAGCAGATTTTAATGGAACATGGCCTCGCCGCGAACATTGGGCGCGAGCTAATGGGTTGCCACCTGTATAGAACTATGTAGTTTTTATTTATGACTGTAATATTTATTGTTAAAAACATAAGATAAACGCTTAACAGTGAAAGATAACGTGTGACATTAATTTACAATAATACCAATTTGCTATCTTCATGAAATGGTAGTAAAGCTACCTAAATAAGTCACTAGAGCTTGAACCTACAATCTTGACTTGAGGATGATCTAAAAACATTTTTATATTTTTTTTATCATTAGAGTATTTTGAGTAGGTCCTCTGCTTTCTTAGTCTATTTTTACTTTAAATTAGTATAAAGTTTTATCCCGTGAGAGTGAGAGTTAAGAGCCGTGGTGGCCGAGTGGTTCGAGCAGTTGCCTGCGACGCAAAGGTCGCAAGTTCGAATCCCGACTGTACCAATGAGTTTTTCTAAACTTAACTTAAGTACAGTGATTAGTCACACCACGAGCTTTACGGTGAAGGAAAACATCGAGAGGAAACCTGCATACGTCTGAGAAGAAATTCAAAGGCGAATGTATAGTCGTGCTTGAGTAACGGCGATGGACTCGCCATCTGTCACGTTGGCACCTTATATACCTCTGGCGGAAAGTGGGTGTGTGGGTATTACCTATACATCTCTGCCTACCCCTTCGGGGACCCTTGTGAAGGCACCTTTGGAAGGCGTGAGGATATATATATATAAGTTTTATCCCAACATGTCAAGTTTCGTGTAAAGATCAATTAAGATCGGTTAAAGTAAGAATCGATCAGTGTCGTGGCACGCTTCGTAAATAATACTTTTTGTTATAATAGTAAAACATTACTCATTATTTTATTTTATTCGCTTAGGAAGATATATTAATCTTGATCAAGTTTTTATAAATTATCGCCTTTCAGACCTTGATAGTGATAAATCAAGTGGTGTTAAGCATTTTATTTTATTTGGGTACTGTTTACGAGGGATTTGTGGTCAGCGTCATCGACTACAAGTAGGAAGGAATTTCCTATGAGAATTATTCTCTTTTGACATTTATTTTTGGGTGGAGATCGGTGACATACACTCGTAAATTCAAAGGCGTATGTATAGTCGTGCTTGAGTAACGGCGATGGACTCTGACATCTGTCACAGATGGCGACTTTTCGCCCACTTTCACTTTTGAAAGTGGGTGTGTGGGTATTATCTATACACCTCTGCCTACCCCTTCGGGGACCCTTGTGGGAAGGCGTGAGGATATAACAATTATGTCTTAGGTAAGTTAATTTACTATGAGCACTTTACAAGCTGATAGAGAATCTATCTAGGGCCAATGAGTTCTTTCTAATATATCAAATCTTTCAATATCTTTGGAAGTGTGAAAGTTATGTTATCAAATCTTTGGAAACTTTTTGTCTAAGTAACCTTAACATCCTTAGGCGATAGCTAGAAAGAAAAGTTTTTCGCGATAAAAGTGCCATGTTCTGTATTCCTGTAACATTTATAGTATTTATAGCAAATTTCAGTATAATCTTTTGAGTAATTAGAATTAGGGGAAGCGTAACTATATTTTTGTAATATTTATTCTAGGATAATTCGCTTCAGTGTGATTGAAGATTAACACAAAAATCTTTGATTTCTTACGTAACTGGGACCATTTGCAATGCACGATTTACTTCAGCGTTTGAAATTACCTCCCTTGATCCCATAAAACTTATGAAATTTTGTTAGAATTGTTTTCGAACAAAAGTGTTCCACCCATAATTCTTGGTATAGATTTGTTCAAATGTACCTTTAGGTAATTGTAAGTAAACCGTAATATAACTACACTTTCCCCAAGAGGTTATCATGCATTCTAAATGAAACAGGTTTGCTTACACAAGTTCCACTACATCGATAGACCAATAACGTTGAATACTATTGGTTATAACCGCTTGTAAGTACATTGAGTCTGAAATATTAGTTCTACGGGAGAAATATGGTTGGTGCTGAATGTGACATTAACATGTTTTAAAATACCTCTAGTTTTTCACGAGTGACATTTTTCTGGCACTCCTTTTAATTGGAGAGATACCTCTATAGCCATTTTCCTTCAACACAAAATAACCTTTGTCGGTATCACCTGTACTGCTAATTGTTTAGATACTACAGATATAAATAACAATAGTCGAATTCTTTGAGTTCGCGTTCTGCGCAAAGATTGTGAGTTCGAATCCCGACTATAGCAATTTTTGTACTAAAATATATTGATAAATTGCACCATGATCGGTATATATGTACATATATCCGTATTTTAATTTCTTCCCAAAACGAATATAGGCTTCATGCCGATGGTTTTCTTCACCATAAAGTTCGTGATGTGATTAAACAGACAGTGACTAAACTGAATATAAATTCATATTGATTATATTAGGACAGCTGTTTGGTTGTCTATCATGTGTCAATCATCACGTGAATTCAAAATTTTCATAAAAAAAGCTATCATTGACATTCGATTTGCCAAAGGTAAGAAAGAGCCAAACTTGAGTAAAATATGAGTCGCTCTGCTGAAACAATTTGATCAATTTTATTATCCGAGTGATATATATAAATCGAGGTATTGGTGAAAGGACCGTACATCATTCGCATATGCAAAGCTGTGAATTATGATTTAACCCTACACTCATATTTCGTCCCACAATGGGTGAAATCACAGTGTTCGGGTTACCAATTTTATCAAGATGAATGGTGCCGACCTTGCGCATCCCATGTTGTAATTGAAAGCTCTGGTGAATATTGATGTAATGATGATGATGAACTATCTCACGATTCTTGGCACGTTTAATACAAGCCCAGCGTTTTATTGCAATGGTTTATTGAAATAGATGAATATTAGTATAAATCCCGACTGTACCAATGAGTTTTTTCTGAACTTAAGTAAAGTGATTAGTCTCACCACGAGCTTGACGGTGAAGGAAAACATCGAAAAGAAACCTGCATACGTCTAGAAGCAATTCAAAGGCGCATGTATAGTCGTGCTTGAGTAACGGCGATGGACTCGCCTTCTGTCGCTGGCACTTAAAATATATCTCTGGAGGAATGTGGGTGTGTGGGTACTACCTATAGACCTCTGCCTACCCCTTCGGGGACCCTTGTCCGGGGATTTTTTTTATACTTTTAACTCGGCTAGCACGACTCATCTATATCTATACTAATATTATAAAGCTGAAGAGTTTGTTTGTTTGAACGCGCTAATCTCAGGAACTACTGGTTGGAATTGAAAAATTCTTTGTGTTGGATAGTACATTTGTCTAGGAAGGCTTTAGGCTATATAACATCACGCTACGACTAATAGGAGCGAAGCATTAATGAATAATGTTGCCAGAACGGGAAAAAATATTCCTTTTTGAGAGCTTCCGTTGCGTGCGCTGCGTAAACGGTTTAAGTTACACAAATATCATGTATGAGAGAATTGTTCCTCTTTAAAAGTTCTAAAAAAAAGACCACGACAGCATATGTCTATCTTTTAAGATTGACTCACTATAACCTTTTTATGGCAATAAAGTCCACGATGGGATCCTGAACTACTCAACCGATTTCAATCAAATTTGCACACCGTGTGCAGCTTGATCCAACTTAAAAGAAAGGTTAGCTTACAACACAATTGGACCCGATAGGTGGCGCTGCGATCGTGTTTCAGGAAATTTTACTTTTTCACCCGGGCGAAGCTGGGCGGGACAGCTAGTATATATATATATATATATATCCGCGCAAATATCCCTTCACTGCTCTTTGAGCAGAAATCATAATGTTGTGAAAATATACCTGTATTTTCGTATTGAGAATATTCCGATCACATTTCATTGATATATTCAAATTAAAGATTAAAGGATTGTCGGTTGTGCTCGCTTGGTTGTTGGCTTGATTGCCGAGTTTGTGAAGATTTGATGAAGGTACAAGGATCTTATTATATTACCTTATACTAAGGGCTTACACGACCGACCAGTCAAATGCACTTATATTGCTTACTAGCATACCCCTTAGTTTCACCCGCATAAAAATTTGATGTCATTGCTAGATTATTTCTAGAATAAAACATAACCTGGTTTAATTCGGCTTAAAGCAGGGCGTCTCAAAAAATAAGATAATCGCTCAAAATTATATGGGACAATGAAATTAAATAAAAATAAAATACATACTAAATGAGTATCACTCTCCTTTATAATGTTGTAATTTTGTTATCTCTAGAACTATTTCTTTTATTTCATCGTCTCATGAGGATATATTCACATCATCCGAAATCTTCTAGAAGTCAACTGTTCTATTTCTGAGACATCTTGTATATATAAGAATATATATATATATATATATATATATATATATATATATATATATATATATGTATACATAAACCGTAGATCATTTTCATAATTCTCTGACAAATGCTTTATTCATAGGGCACAGTTTGTAATCGTGCAAACATAATTCAGAGTTGAACAGTTTTGAAGAATTCCTTTGGGAGTCTTTGGTAGACATTCCCAGGACAACTTTGAATATAAATAACTTCTTAAACGGGTTGTAAGGATTATTGCAGCAAATATTTGTCTGTTTAGCGGTGAAACTACAACTTTCTTGGAGAAATTCCTCTTCAGATTTATTTCTGTTTAAATGTTCCAACATATGTTCTCCAAATATATAAAATGTTTATCTGCATTGTTTCCACTAACGTGGCGATCAATGACTCTCGTGACTATATTGACAACTTTTCATCTCTCTTTATACTCTAAATATCCAACCGTATTTTGACAACTTTTCATGTTATTCTAAATGTCCAAACCTACATAGCCTACCTTTTTAATTGTTTAAATAAACACATTGTGATCCCCCTGCTTTTATTAACAAATATTCGTTAACATAATATGTATGTACTCACATTAGATCACTGAACCAAGAGTGTGATAGAAAGGTCTCCTCGATACGACAGGTATCGTAAGGTAGCTTGAGCTAACTCGGAGCCCCCAAGCAATCAATCAAGCAATATAACATATCATATACCTAGTAATCAAACCTCTGTATAACATATAGTTTGTGGAATAGATGATTGCTAAGAAGATCAACAATCCTAATGGGACGTATCTAAGTTTCCTTTCCTGTGTTTCAATATTGGCCTCCCAAGGGGTCATTTCAATAATGAGGTTAGGTCGTTGTTTTTGTGGTCCGAGTAGTTGCCTGTAACACAAAGATTTCAAGTTCGAATCCCGACTGTACCAATGAGTCTTGCGGAACTTAAGTACAGTGATTAGTTGCATCAAAAGCATTGCGGTGAAGGAAAACATCGAGATGAAACCTGCATAAGTCTGAGAAGCAATTGAAAGGCGTATATATATAGTCGTTCTCGAGTAACGGCGACGGACTCGCCATTTGCCACATTGGCACATTAAACATATCTCCGGTGAAGAGTTGGTGCTACCTACGCACCCCTGCCTACACCTACATACGGGACGCTTATGGGAAAGGCGGAAAAATATACGTATATATTATCAAATTTATCTCAATTTTCTATAAATTGCTTTAGGGTAATATAAGTACAGATTTTTCACAAAATGTTCGACCTGAAATTAAACCTACGCTCGGGTCATTTGAGTTTTGTAAGAAAAGCAATACACTATCCCGGCTGTGCGGCGGTTTATAGGTTGCTTTTAGTGAAAAAACTTCGTAAATCTTAATTTATTAGTGACGCTCGTGAGCCTATAAGGTCAAATGAAACTAAATGGGATCCGTTAGCACCGTCCAAGTGACCGGTTTATGTAAAAAGTACCTGACATTTATCCTTATCGAGAACTTTGCGTCAGAACCGCTTCGTGCACTTTAAAATAATTTTCTTGCTCTTTTGTTCTTAGCATGAGTACAATTATTTTCCTTGAAGTTCATCCATATGCACCTTAACCTGTCTGTACAGTTTATATCAGCTTCGAGATATTACAACAAACTGAAGTCTTTATATTGAATCAATTGTGCCTCTTCATATTACTAGACTATTATCTGTAAAAAAAGTACAGATAGGTAGCAAACAAGCATGCGGTCCGCCTGATGGTAAGCGGCTACCGCGTGGACACGCAAAGATAAGACAAGTGAAGGCTGATAAAATGGGTATACAATGGGAAAGTGTCTGATGTTAGAGGAAGATGTTCCAACTACCTAGATTAAAACAAAGCAAGCACTTAATGATGGGAACGTCGAGAGTACTCTTAGAAACGTCAAGAGTATGAAGCGAAAGAGTTGTGTTACTATTGAGGGAGCTGGCGCTCTACTTTATCTGCGTGACCTGATAATAAAGATAAAGATTATGTACATGTACCATGTTATGTATCTTGACAATAGGTAATAATAACGATATCGGAGAAAACCAATACGTCTTTCCGAAACACTCGTATTATTTGAGTATTAAGTGTTACGTTGGAACCATCAATCAATCTTACGAACTTACTAACGATACGTCATTTCCCGTTTGGCCGAATTAGGAGCAGTCTGTTTATTGTGTATTCGTATTGACGAAACTTAGCTCGCAACGGTAAAAATGGTTAACATACATACATACCACCACGCCGAGTCGGTCAAAGGGTAGGCAGGGAGTAGAGCACTAGTTTTCTATAGACTTACCTCTTTTGCTTCATACGCATTAATTATTCTATTCATACATGCTCGCCAGTTTCAGGTACTCTTGACGTTCCCATCCTTATATTACACATAAACCATTAAAAATACAAGTATCTATTAGAGGCTGCCCTTATGCCTAATTCTACACATTAACGTCGAATAAAAAAAATATAATATTGTTTATAGAATTAATATAGTAAACGCCACAGATTTCTCAATGAAATAAATACCCAAATCATTATTATTTTTTTGTTTTTTACGGATAATAATATTTCTTCTTTTTAACATCAACCTGAGTTTTTAATGAATATTGACAGGGTTTGGGCTAAATACTACCCAGAAGTGAATGTCGAACTCCCTTATAAAGTCATTGCCTCGTAACTTTATCCTTATAACTTCGTGAGTGATGTCCGTATTATTACTCACTACGTCAGGATATTTAGGGGCGATTAGTGAACCATATTGTGTAACACAGCATCCAAGGTTTGTAAGTCAACAGAGTGAAAGGATACATTATTCATGTGAGGGATCCTATTAAGTGTCACTATGTCTACATTTGCTATTGACATGATTAGGATTTGAGCACATTTAATATTAGGGCAAATTAGCGTTGTAAGGTCTCATGTTAGTCACTAAGTAGAGTTACTCAATCGACTTTTCAAATATTCGTGACTATTCCATTTGGCATTTTAGAACTTAATATGCTAATTAATGAATTGGCTCACCCGATGGCAAGCGGTCACCGTCACCATAAAGACAATTCCAGGACCAAGCAATCGTCCATAGGGCGGTGGTAACCGCTTACTATCAGGTGGACCGCATGCTTGTTTGCCACCCGTGTGGTATAGAAAAATAAGAAAAAAGAGAACCTGACATCCATTTCAGGACAATTACGGAGCTTTCTGACAACCTCTAACAGGTTATATAAAGCATTAAAATACTCTAGGAAGACGATACACTCACTAGTTTCTACTCCTGAGCTCAAAGGATCTACTCCAAAATTTGTTGATAAAAGCTCATTGCTTCTTTCCCCTCTTGATTTACTGCTAATTTAGACATGCGGGCGTCACTTATCCTTATACCTACATATGTATATACTTCTAACGCTAAGCCTACGAACGTAAAAGGCCTTTGCTCCAAATTTTTGTGTCTTATGCATTGTATTAGCTGATTGTGTATCCGGTTTTGGGTATTTACTTATCCAGGCTTTATTTTCACGTAAGCGCTTTACAATATGAAGATTTGCTACACAATGAGCATTAAACTAAAGGAAAATGTCGTGAGGAAACTTACACACCCCCGAAGATCTTCAAAACATAATATAACCATGGAAAGGTATGTCAGGAGTACTCGAAATCGGCGAACTGTGGACGAAGCGAAAGAGATATGTAAGCCTAGAGAGAACTGGCACTCTACTCTCTCTGCCTACCCCGTTAGACACTCGGCGAGATGACATGTATGTAGGTAATATAACGAAGTCGTGATTGATGTTCTTACATATATTTCTAATGCAATCACTTAGTAGTTAATTAAGGATTAAAATTATAGTGTTAATACAACACTATGTATGTATATATCTATATAGTCCGTGCGCCGAAGGGTGTGGGCAGAGGTGTTGCACAACACAATTCTTTCACTTGAAATATTTTTCGCCGTTTCTCTATATACGTATGTTAATTCTTCAAACATAGCTTCACATGTGTGCCTAATAGGAATATTTTTATAACATTAAAAGATGTTGCTAAAATTGGAGCGCTAATTTTAATGGTCTCATAACGTCGCTCATACGTCAGGTTGTACACGCTAGCGGCAGAAGGTTCTGAGTACAATCCATATCTTATCTAGATGTCCGATAGAGTGTCATCATTGTGTTCGAGGCATTGTGTGTCTGTTGCGCTTCAATCGTGGACTGAGACAGCGCAGAACAGTGAAAACTTGAGAATGGTCTTTTATTTTGCATATTACAAATAATATTTAAGTAAATTGTTTCCACTGCTCGTGCTATGTGGTATTGGATCACTGTAATATTTATGTCCGTACACAAATAAGGGTACACGCAGCAATACGAGACCTGTTTTTGCCCGAGGCATATTTAGGTGCTCTCGTTAAAGATGTCTCCAACGCCATATCTCAAGCATAACATCTTTGACATCTTTGAATTTCTTCTGAAACGTATGCAGATTACCTCTCGATGTTTTCCTTCACCGTAATACGCTGTTGATTGTACCTAGCTTGAGGGCAGTAGGTTTGTACGTCTGTAGGGGTGTATACGTGCATCATCGTTATTGAATAGTGTCGATGTAGCTTCCTCGCGGCAACTTCTCTACTATCTGTTTCGTTTCCCGCCTACGAGACAATTTAACTTGACAACGTGGCTCTGCAACAAAGCCTGCTCGCTCTATTTAGCGTTCAGTTTCTGCGAACGAAGCAACTACACGTTACACGCTCCCGTTACTTGAAATATATGTATTTCAGAAAAAAAACTCGTTTGCAGGGTGACATAATACTAAGGTAGGTAGGTAAGTAAGGTAGGTAGCTCTTCAACAGCTACTCCTAAATATGTTAAACATTTATTCACGCTCTTCAAATGCATTTGCTATTTGCGTCCCGAAAACTTATTACAAGGTCTCTGAGCGAGTTTGAATAAACATTCGTCTGAAGTTAAAAGCGTTAAAAGGAAAGTCCAAACACTTCTTAATAGTGCAAATACTAAATCGGCGCCATATACTCGAGTGAGACGTTACGTTAACGTTGCCTTGTGATGTGGAGGAATATTTTGTAAGCGTTCTTTGTGCGATCGGGGACGAGTGTAAACACGGGTGCGCGGCGGCGACGTCGGGCGGCGTGACCACGCGGGGAGGGATCGCGGCACTCGGGCGGCCGCCGCCGCGCGCTCCGCCCGCACCATGTCGGTGCGCGTAGACCATCGTGATCGGGACCGATTCTCGAGACACTCTTCCCGCGCTTCGGTGGATCTCGCTTTTCCAAGTAGCTCGACCCGCGACCACTCCTTCCGGTCGGTGCATTCAGCGTCAACACGCGTGCCTCGCGTCGCCAGCGATGACTTGATGGTGCCGGTGCGCACGCTCAGGTCGTCCTCATGTCGAGTAGCTCCCGGAGCTCCGCACCGCCTGCGCCGCCACCACTCGTCCGCGGCGGAGTGCGATCGTGCGCGCCGCTCCCGTCGCCACACGTTGGAGCTGCCCAACAGCCGCGGGCCCAGCGTGCGCAGCCGCTCGCCGGAGCCGCCGCCACCACCACCGCCCGAGCCCGAGCTGCCTCCCGAGGACGCCGGCAAGGAGGCCCGCAGGCGCCGCGTGGTTGCCGCCGTCGCAGCGTCTTTCTTCGCGCTGGCGCTGGCGTCGGTGCTGGTGGTGGTGGTGACGCTGACTCACAGCTCTGTGCTCCGCGCGCACAACCAAACGGCCAAGTACTACACGTTCTCCGTGCCGCCGCACCATCCTCTCAGTGAGCCCCGTTCATGTTGCCCCACCGTCGCCCATCCCGCTTCGCATGCGACTGACTCCGACCCTGAGTGCCAGGGGCTGCGAACGTCGCCGGGCCGCCTCGTCTGCTCCTCACCGCCACCACAAGCGGTATATAAATATTGTACAGTATACACAACAATCATAGAATTGGGGTCTACGCCAAACGCTCGGCAATGTCGAAGTGGTTTCTTCCAGTCAACCATCACACATGTTTGCATAATGATGACTCGGTTGAGCCGTCATCAAGTGTCGCGGCATTGTCAGGCCTTTGTCAAATTAGACTCCAGTAATGCAGGGCACACATGCTAAGCACGTTCGCAACCCCCCTTCTGCATGATTAGTAACTGTATCTATTATATTTATTATGTAACGTGTTTGTGAAAGTTAATGTTCATTTATTTAGATAATTAGATATTTATAACTTTACAGGTTTTTACTTCTTGAATGCAGGAGCCGACTAATTCATTTATTAATCGGAATGATCTGAAAATTATGGACTTAGCGAGTACTTTTATTAAACCCACTTAAAAATTGTCATATACAATAAGATATGTATATATTCAATTTCATTTCATAACAACGTACTTTAGGTATAAATGACACAAAAACTTTGTTGACTGAACAAAGATTTTATCTTAATGGATATTTTTCGTAAAAAAATATTGTTTAACGTTTTTACGTGTCAAGTCACATAAAATGAGAGGAAAACCCAAAGCAAACATTAACAATATTGCTATTTATTGTATGTTTTACCTGAAACAATATAAGAATGAGTTACGTGATAGGCGCAATACAAGCTAAACAAATTCGGCTTTCTAAATGTTTCTAATATTTCTAAAGCACACGAGAAATTTCCTGAATTTAAAAAAATCCAACGACTTATTGAAGATTTTTTTTGACACAACAAACATATTGGCACAAACCTATGATTTAACATGTTTATGTGGTCAAAAGGAGTATTTATCTTATCAATGTTTTGAGGTGTCTTAGTGTTCAATGCGTACAAAAATAGAATTAATTTTATATAACAGAATACTTGCATATATATATATATAATACATATATATTACGTAATAAGTATACGTATGCAAATGAAACTTGTTGTTAGGTAAATGGGTCATCAATCGAGGCCAACTATACAGTCATTACTTCCACATCAATGTGCTTCACAGGCACTTCTCTATGATAGAAAATAGCCCACAGGTGGCCGTGGCATCACCAAGATGAAAATTCCATATTTGAAGGTACATACAATTATAAAACAACGGATACGAAATTATACACGTGAATGTCGAATGTCTGTTTTGGTTGTGAATTTAGAATTTAATTTACTTGAATATGTAGCTAGGTTTATTCTATTGTAACTTCATGCTTACCCTCAAGAGATTCCCACTTTGGGCTGGACTAAAGATACACTAGGCTACTAAAGAGATTTACAGCCGTTTTTCAATATAGGCTACTAAAGAGGTAGGTGGCAAGTCCATCACCGTTTTCCAATAACGACTTCAGGGTCGGCATCGCGCGCGAGACCCTGGTGTTGCAAGCGTCGATAGGCAGCGGTAACCGCTTACCAGCGGACCTCATCTTGTAATAACTCGTACACACATATATCACTACATAGTTAAATAAAACCGACAGTTAGGGTTTCTTGTTTCCTGGACTACGCAGAAGACTACTGGAAACCGTTGACAAATAAAAATATTCAAATATATTAAGGGGTGCAACTTGATTAGTCGGTAAATCTGGCCGGTAGATAATATGCCTGTTGGTGCGACTAAAAAAGATTTATCACGTAGTAATTAAAAAAAAAGTGTTATATCGACAGTTAATTGCGGATACGGTCAGTTTTATTGTTTGCATATCCCAGAAACATGACGCACGGTGATTCTAATTTAACAGGACGGGTTGTACTATTCCAATATAATATCAGAAGGAAATATGTTTGAAAACGGAACATAACTCTGCGCTGGTTATCTAAATATACACCAACTAGGTAATAAATCTACTAGATCGCTACGTCAAACTTTAAACGTAATTATTGATAGGGTGTTCATAGTTTGCTGTTAATAGATATCTGGCGTTTCACGCGTAATTATCCATACCTACGTATATAATTTAATGTAATTTTAAAACTTATCTCTTACGTGAGAGTAGATATTAATGAATAGTACCGAGCAGTAATTTAATATGTGACGTTCAATAAGTGTTCCCAGGCCGTTGTATAAAAGGTTTTGAATTTGGAATTGTGTGTATATAAAGATAATACATTTTTATACGATGTCATAAAAAGAATTAAATTTTGTAACTGGTTTTTAAAACTGGCTGATATCAATGTCATTTATATGAAAAAAAAATTGTCTTGTTAAATCGTCTATTTAAATCCTAGAGTCATTTATATGCGCATTAGTTGAACCTAGATCATCACTACCTATTATCGCATTGACGCCATATATAATAGTATGTGTATACAAATAAAATCTTACGACTTAGAATGAAAAACACAATGTTTTGAAATATTTCAGCGAAAACATTGATTACTAATTGACTATACAAGAATTACGAGCGTGTTGCTGTAGATACAAAGCCATTCGTTCGTTTTAAGTCTGAGAGTGTGTGAACGCGTTGAAATAACCAAACGAAAATAAGAGCAAGCTATTGTAGGATCGATCTACGAGCACTGAGAGATTCCAATAATAGCTGCAGAAACACGTTTTACTACACAGGTTTGTGGTAATTTTGGATGCGAATAATATCACTTTACCTAATAGAACTGTAGCCTCCTTGGCTGACTAAAACTCATTGTACTCATAGTACCTACTATAAGACCTTCATGTTTAGCTTAATTAATCGTTCATATTGAACTCTCGTCGAATGAACAGATATAACAATATTCATTCACATATTATAAAGTAGGATGGCGATAAAACGAATATCCCGGTAGTTTGGGTCTCCTCGTAAATTTAGAGGCCCTTTAAGGATATATATATATATATATATATATATACATATATATTTCAATAATAATAAGGTAATGTGCCTATTACATTTTTATTACACCCCATTATCAAAATATTATTATAAAATTAATATCATATTAGTATATCCTACGCCTTCTCAGAAGGTTCTCCGAAGGGATGTATAGCTAGTACCCACTTTCCGCCAGAGATATATTTTAGGTGACAACGTGATAGATGGCGAGTCCACTGCTGCTACTCAAGCACGACCATACGTACGTCTTTGAATTTCTTCTCAACCGTATGCAGGTTTCTTCTCGATGTTTTCTTTCGCCGTAAAGCTTGTGATGTGATTAATAACTGCGCTGAAGTTCAGAAAAATGGTGCAGTTGGGACTTGCAATCTTTGTGCTTCAGGCCAATAACCGAGCCAGTCGGCCACCACGGCTAAGATTATATATCCTCAACTAAAGTTATGTGGTGAGAGCCGTGGAGCCGAGAGAGAGCCGTGGTGGCCGAGTGGTTCGAGCAGTTGCCTGCGACGCAAAGGTCGCAAGTTCGAATCCCGACTGTACCAATGAGTTTTTCTAAACTTAAGTACAGTGATTAGTCACACCACGAGCTTTACGGTGAAGGAAAACATCGAGAGGAAAACCTGCATACGTCTGAGAAGAAATTCAAAGGCGTATGTATAGTCGTGCTTGAGTAACGGCGATGGACTCGCCATCTGTCACGTTGGCACCTAATATACCTCTGGCGGAAAGAGGGTGTGTGGGTATTACCTATACACCTCTGCCTACCCCTTCGGGGACCCTTGTGGGAAGGCGTGAGGATATATTTATTATATATTTATTTATAACTAAAGTTATAATAATTCTTATATCTCATATATTGTGTATCGAATCGAGTAGATCATATCAAACTATCACAAACGCAGCTTACGTAAAGTCGGACAGAATATGCGATTTGTAGCTTTGCCTTCTTTAAGCGCAGCAAATAATACGTACCTATATCTTCTTAAGAAAGCCTCCAGTTACGTTTACATAACAGAATCTCAAATTCTTACCAAGTTGCTGGAATGTTTCCAGAGTTCGACATTTTTGCTTTGGGTAAAGAAATTCTTCTTTTGTTGTTTGAAACCATTAGGTTCACTCTTACGGTTTATAATCTTGTAAGGGACTATTTTTGGAAACACTTTTGAATATTTGCATCGCAATTGCACATTAATAACAAAAAATATACATACATATCTATCTATTGAATGTGTTACATGAAACCAGCTTGTAGCTTAGCCTATAACGTTGCAAAGGATTGGTTTTACTGAATATCACCCTATAATTGACTTTGCTTTACATTTCTTTGTCTACTCTATAATAAAGTAAAGGGAAAGGACGAAGAGTACATTTTGTTTTAAAATATTCGACCGTTCTGCTGGCCTAAGGCAACGGAACAGAGATTAATTATAACTTTGTTTCAACTTGTTTGTGAATGTGAAATATATTAACCCATTAATTTAGGGTACATGGTTTTCAGGTATCAAGATAGTTTACTATCGACCATGTATCATTTACGCAAACCTTTTTAATGCATAAACGGTGTAACGAGCGGACGCACCGATGCAATACACGCATGTAATGTGGCTGGCTGGAGGAGTATCAGTCTCGCCATTGTCTGTTGATGTAGCAAAAGACAAGATCTTAAGCTACGAGGAACAAAACGACAAGATGCACACCTAAAACACATCTTAAAGTTGGACAGTGCATATTATTTATTGCCAACTGATTGTAGCCCGCGAATCACCTACGTAAAATTTATGTATATGATTACTGTTCCGCTCCCATCGGTAGTACAATATAAAACTTTACTTATACACATTCCTCTCGAATCACTCTATCTAACGAGGATCGCATTAAAATCCATTACATCTAGGTGTACGGCGGGAAGTCACTTTGTAAAGTCGTGAGTTTGTGACAGACGATATAGTAAAAGACGCTGAGGTGTAGAGAAGCGTCTATCGGGCGTCTTTAAAGGCCAGTGGGCCTGGATTGTATTCATAGCTGAGGGTGGCCTTACTCAGACACTGGTTACATAACTCCGCCCGGTTCTACTTATAACAACTTGTATGTAACTGACGATATGACAAATGTATTTATTGCTTACTTATGTCCAGTAATAGTAGCACACGTGTAGAGCCGACCAGATGTTAAGCTATTTTCGTAGCATAAGAACACTTGCAATATATTTAGGAGATTCCTTTGTTGTTTCAAGTTGCTGCTCAAAACCTTTGAACGTAAGCAATGTTGAAAGCCTTATCCCATTAGCTGAGATAAGCAGAAATTTTATTTATTTTACGGTAATTTAATTAATAAACTTAGTTTAATTAATATTTCAACAACATATTTGTTTTGAATTTTAGAATCGTTGCCTAAGATGTAATTTTTACGAAATAATATAAAACTAAAATGTATTTGAAAAAAAAACTATAATATCATCTTATAACGACCCTAAACTTCTCCCGATAATTAATCATATGTATTAATGTAACAAATCCATTATAAGCGATCGCCCTCCCTTTGCGAAGCATTTTTCAACACTTCGAAATCGTAAGTGATGTTGTCTAGTAATAGACGTATATTTTCGATTCCAACTGTACCCTAATCATACACGACATTTTCCTTAGATTGCTGATAAAAAGAATAAGCATAGCCGATTTACTACACTTTCCAGTTTTCGACGACCTACGTAACGGGAGATTAGAGATAGTAGTAAAGTTGAGGATTAGATACATGGGTACAAAGATTCTTATAATACTAAAGAAATCGAATATAAAGCACTGTTGGAAGTTTGTTTTACTCGCCACACACGAAGTTAACACTGATAAATAGTTAGTGACACCCTAAGAAGCTTAATTTACCGTTTCTTCGTTATAAATACTAGTCGGCGAAATAAAATTGTCATCAACGGGCTACTTTGAATCTTATTTTTTATGTTCCAAGTAGTTACGTATCTACTAAAACAAACCCAAATGTACGCAAAAAAGTCAACATTTTCAATGTAAAGTTGCGCTAGTCTAATCGATCGATCACTCAAGCGTGGGCACGTCAAAAATTCTCGAAACCGACGAAACTGTATGAAGGGATGTGGATAAAGCATAAAAAGATCTTCAAGTTTCGAGAAAACTGGCGCCGTACTCTCGCTGCCTGTGAATATATGTACATGTTTGTAGGTCTCGATACGTTCATTTTAAAAAAAAAAATATTGCTGTTTGAGTTTGCTGCCCGACCTTTACTTTGGATTTAGCTCCAAAATGCTCTATGTTGTTAAAATCCACAAGATTCAAAGTGTTATATTGCTTTCCTACTGGTTTTAAATATCTTTTTATAGATCATCATATCAGATACCTACTGCGAGTAGCAAGTGTGGTGTACTCCAAGGCAATTATACGCTCTGAGGTCCACCACTCAGATTTGAACGTATCTATAATGTACGGAATATGGAACTTTTTTAATATCACGCTTCATTTGAAAACTTCCACGCCAATGAAAATGAGCGGACGTCAAAACTTGATGTAGTGCCATTTTGCCAGCCGACATCCACGCGACTTACCAAACTCAATTCAAAATATTATTTATGAGGTAATTATAAAAATTTAATAGACAACGATAAAGTTGTAAAATAGCTCAGCATCAGAGTTGTAATGAATGATTACCATTGCAAACTATTTTGCCAATATTGCCAGTAATAACAAAGTTTTCTCGGAACTTGCAAAGTTCTAGAGGAAGCTCTACTACCTGTACTACGTCTAATAATAAGAATATTCACAGGTTTTTCCTGGAACATCAATTAAGCAACGCGTAAGTTTTTGCTAAGACGATTTGTTAATGGAGGAAATTTCTTAATTCATCTGCTTACTGCCTGTAGTCACACTTTGCACTCAGGATTAATAAAATGGTGGATCACGAGCTCGTAAAATATTTAATATAAGTAAAATATATGATTATAATACATAAGTATATCATTTTGTTTGAGTTGGTAAAACAGGTTGCAAGACTTTCTGATGTCACCAGACCAGAAAGTGTATATAAGCGGAAACTTCTTTGAAATAATACAAGATGCAAACAAGCATAAAATATAGTCTAGAAATATAAATAAAAATCTAATTCTGTTTACTAGTAAGCGGAGATGTACTCATTGTAATATTCGTCATAGTATTAATAAGGTTTTTATGAAAATCGTGATTGGGCAAGATTCCTTAAAGTTGGTGAATTTAGGAGAACCGGAAAATAACCTTTGCGTCAACTAGAGTTGTGGCTGTAATGCCTCGCATTATATATTTTTTCCATATACTATATGTAGAATACTCTATAATCATCATGAAATGTAGTACTTCATAAGAATATAAAAAATGACAAAATTATTGGGGACAACAACTGGTCGAAGTTATGTCCGTCATAAAGTTCTATTTATAGTTTATGGGTACGAACTCACCCATTAACTGTACCGTGTATAACTGCGTACGCGTAATATTCCATATTCACTTTATAGGACAAGGCTCTAGCTATTGACTATGAATTAAGCGTGTGCAAACCTAATGCGATGTAGGTGTGTCCAGAACAAGGGGCCGATATACCGTACACACCCATCCTTTTACGTCACTCTCGATATGGGAAAGTTCCTATCAGTTCAAGAACTTGTTCTAATACCTACACAAACAAAAATGTCGATACGCTTCATTGGAACAAAATATGATTATCTCGCGTTCCATTTTTAAGACGGATATATTGGATGAATTTCAATGTGCCTCGGCTAGAAATACTGGGATTATATTCTACAACCTCACTGGGAATAACAATGAACGAGAGCAATTTTATCGGCCACTTGTTGCTGTCGTTTAAGTCTGGCTTAGGCAAGCAAATTTTGTATATATGCGGTCCATTATGTATGCTCACTAATACTGGGGCTTAACTCTTGAACGAGTTCTTTTATGAACACTGCTTTGAGGATTGGACTTCCTAAATAAATACGGACGTTGCGTTTCCGAAGCAAATATTAAAATATGCATTATTTCCCATTCCCATCCTATCGATAGATTTTAGTATTTTTTTTGGGTTTTGACCCGTATATGGTTCGGGCTCAATTCTCGCTAGCTTGGTAATGGCAAGAAGTTGATCTACTGAGTAATAATATTTTTTGGATTTTCGTAACATTTTCTTTGTTCGCATATCCCAATAGATTTTTTTATGGAAACTGTGTGATATTAGTTCATTCATCGTCGATTGTTTAGGTGTCGAAATTATCGCGGCAAAATAAATGCTTTCGATGAACAAGGCAGTATCGGGCAATCGAAATTTGAAACTTTTATCAGGGCGATATATTAGTAGGGAGACTGGTAATCTCTCTAAGGACTACCCAACTTGTTTAATTTTTGTGTTTATCTTAAATTCTCGGGTCCTCAAAAGGCCCGGTACCCGATACCTTTATTTATTTATTTTATTTAAAAAACTTCCTGCAAAATCATTTACACAGGCGGACTTAATGCCGTAGGCATTCTCTACCAGTCAACCTTTGGGTGATGAGGAGAAAGATATGGCAGGCTATAGAGGGGATAAGAAACGGGAAATATTAATATGACTGAATATAAATTATCCAATATAATATCATACATGTACACGCATAAATACATATATATATATATATATATATAAATACTAATAAATAGATATGTAAATATATATAATAATAAAATAGTAATAAGTAAATACTAAACTACACACAAATAATACATATAATAAATACATAAACATAAATAGATATCATATCATAGACATAAATACCTACTACACAGAATCTGCATTGCGGAGGTAATACTGCTTCACTTTTGCCTTAAAAGCATCCCGGCTGTTGGACATCCTGATTTCCGATGGGAGCGCATTCCAAAGTAAAACGGCTTGGATAGAAAAAGAAGAATGAACGAGGCTTGAGCTATGAGAAGGACAGAGAAGAAGACGATTGTCAGCAGAGCGTAAGTTAATATCATGGTTCCGGCAACGATACTGGAAGTGAGACGTAAGGTAAGATGGGGCATTAGGAGACTGAAGAAGAGTGAAGAGCATCGTCACAGTCCGTAGACTGCGTCGCTGACGAATAGATAACCATGATAGTTGGGAGCGGTAAGACGAGACGTGATCAAACTTACGTAAATTGAAAATGAATCGAATGCAATTATTGAGAAGTCGGTCCAATTTATTGAGTAGATCTGCATTCAGGTCGGTATAACACACATCACCATAGTCAATCATGGGGAAGATTAAAGTCTGCACAAGCATTGTCTTGGTTTTAGTAGGGAGAAGATTTCTTAACCGATAAAGAGATCGTAGTGTACCGGTCACCTTGCGACAAACGTCCGAAACCTGCGCTTGCCACCCTAGAGCAGCATCAATGTACAAACCGAGATCCTTCACCGTAGGGCTGATTGGTATAGTGGCCCCATTAAAAGTAATTGGAGCCAATACAGCCATATCCAACCTACTTAATATGCGGGAACTGCCGACTATGATTGCCTGTGTTTTCGCCGCATTTACTGCCAGGCCAAAGCGATCGGACCACTTTTTAATTGAGTCTAGATCTCGGTTTATATCATTGATAGCTTGCTGCAAATTCTGTTCACTGGCTTGTGAGTAAATTTGAAGATCATCGGCATAAAAATGATACGCACACTGAAGCTCGGAAGATAGAAGGTTAATAAACAAAGAAAATAGAAGTGGAGAAAGAATGCCACCTTGTGGAACACCAGAGCCTACGTCGCACCAACCTGATGAAGATTCATCGATGTGAACCGACTGCTGGCGTCCTTGAAGATAGGATCTGAACCATTCCAGTGATTTGGATGAGATCATAAAGTGGGAGAGGATGGATAGTAGGATGTCATGACTGACCATATTAAAGGCATTTGAGAAATCTACTAGGACAAGCACAGTTAACTTCTTGTCCTCAAAGCCCGACCTTATATCACCAGTCACTTTAAGTAAAGCAGAGACTGTACTATGACCAGGTCGAAAACCCGATTGAAGTGAGCTGAGTATATTATTCTTATGTATAAAAAAAGACAACTGTTTGTGGACACAGCTCTCAAGAACTTTGGATAGAAATGGAAGAATGGATATGGGGCGGAAATGGTTAGGCAATGAAGGATTGGGTACTTTAGGCAGCGGACGAACAAAGGCTTTACGCCATAAAGTGGGAAAGGATCCGGAATTCAAGGAGAAGTTAATTAAATGTGTGATCGCGGGAATAATTTGGTCTAGGATCATAATTATCATATATCTGCTGATGTTGTCACAGCCCATAGCCTTAGAATTAATAGCGTATATGATTTTTTTAATCTCATCCGAAGTCACAGAAGAAAAGTTGAATAAACCAACGTTGGGAAGAGGTAAGCCATTTATGTAGTCAACCGTTCGAATCATGGTAAGACGATCCAATGAGGAGGTGGTAGAGGTGAAATGTAAATTGAGATCGTCTAAACCAATCGACGACGGGAAACTAGAATGACCTGTTTTACCGACACCTAGAGTTCCAAGGAACTTCCAGATGTCAGCGGGAGAAGAAGAGGAAATATTATTGATAATGTGGTGGCGTTTAGCGTTACGTATCATCTTATTGCACAGATTTCTAGCCTTCTTAAAGGAATCCCAGTTTTCTACACTACGATCTCTTTTGAACTTGCGAAATGCACGGTCCCTCCGCCTCATAGCCATTCGGATGCCTGCAGTCAGCCAAGGTGCGGGTGCATGCTTCAGCCTGATTTTCTTCACTGGGGCATGAACATCATATAGACTGAGGACGATATCATTGAAGATCTTTACCTTTTCATCTAATGTACGAGCATTATGCATAGGTCTCCAGTCAAGAAGAGAAGCATCCAGGCGTAACTTCTCAATATCCATACATCCAAAACAACGCCTGTGCAGAGTTTTAGGTTGCAGTTTCGGAGGTTTTACGTTATAGGAAAGAAAGATGAGGTCGTGATGGGAAAAACCGGGAGCGGGATGTTGCCCGTGAGTAGAGACGAGGGAGGGAGTGGAAGTAATGATCAGGTCCAACCAAGTATCATCCCTGATAACATTACTGTGGGTAGCTTGAAGAGGTAAGATTTGGAAGTTACTGGAGTCAATTAAGCGTTGAAGTTTTTGGGTACGAGGAGAGCTGGGATTAAGAAGATTAGTGTTGAAATCACCCATGATGATGTGATGAGTATACTCGGACCCTAAAGATTCCAAAACTAATTCGATATCAGTGAAATAATCGATCATAGGGGGACAGTAAACTACGCCTAGAACGGCTTTAACTCCCTTGACAGAAACCTCGAGGAAGAGAAACTCAGCGGACTCAGAAGTACTAGCGGATGAGGTGGAAATAATTTTGTGTGGTAAATCACTACGTAAGTATATCGCCACCCCGCCGCCCCTCCGCACGAGTCGATCATTGCGGATAAGAATAAAGCCGGGAAGAGCATAGGTGGAAGACAAAAGTTGAGGTTTGAGCCAAGTCTCAGAAATCAGGATAGCGTGAACATTAGTATTAGAAGAAACTTCTAATAACTCAGCGTAGTGGCTGGGAATACTTTGGGCATTAATGTGGCAGATATTCAACGACTGATCGGAGTGTGCATGAAAGCTATCTCGCACTAGGTCACCAAGCGTATCAGTGACAGAGCAGAAACTATCATTTACAGATGATAAACTCGAATTATTTATAGATTGAAAAGAAGAATCATCATCGGATGATATCATGATATTTTATACAAATACAAATAATGTAATATAATATAATATATAAATATAAAATACTTATAATATAAATTAAAAATATAAAATTTAACTAGATAATAATAATATAATATATATATATATATAAATAAATCAGATATTTTTATAAAATGTAAGCAAGTTGTGCCTACACCACCCGCCAGCCAACATCAACACATAATAAATAGGTATCAGACAAATAATGTATACAATAGTTATCCACGAGTAACTGAACAAGTAGTATTACAATATTATACACATAATCAAAAACAAGAAAACAAAAAACAAACAGAGAAAAGAAAAGAAATTAAATAATTAAAGATGACATACATTATTAATGATAACATGTTTCCGAACGCACTCCGCTCCACCAGTTTTGACACTT
Organism: Drepana arcuata; assembly: GCA_016069955.1. NCBI lineage: Eukaryota > Metazoa > Arthropoda > Insecta > Lepidoptera > Drepanidae > Drepana > Drepana arcuata. Next base: position 9,377 of record JACCPG010002143.1, on the reverse strand, counting down.
GCACATGTTTACATTTACACTGTCAATTCCATCGAAACAACTTTAAGTAGGTATAACATATTTTACGTCATTAAAATTAATGCTGATATGAGGGTAAATGGAAAATGAGACATAGCCTAAATCCAAGAAATTGCGGGTAAATAGAAAATTTGTCAAGGGCAACATGGTACAGAATGGTAATATAAGTAAATAATAAGTGCGATCAGAAACATAGACACACGATTTGAAACAACAACATACAGCTTCATTGGATAACACAGACAATCATACCGATATTAACACTAATGGACAGCGACACTGAAGCTAATTGCGTCGAGTATGTCTTATATTCGAGCCAGATGCACTGGTACCTTTGGATCTCTCTGGAGAAGAAGCGGATCCTACCTCCTTTGGATATTGCTCCAATAATGGCTTGAGATCATCCATAGTTGTGAGCTTATGTCTCTTGCCATCTGGTGCTTTAACGTGAATGACACCTTCCTGAGTCCAGCACGACCGCATCCCGAAGTGAAGACGAGCCTTAGCAAAAACAGTCTGCCGTGCCTTAGTTAAAAATTCCTTAACAGCCACTGTAGACCCCTTCAATGCCGATTTCGCTCTCCACACAGAAGATTTTTGGTCAACATTTGCAAAGCGAACTAATATAGGTCGGTCATGTCCCCTGCCTTGCACACCAAGTCGATGACAGACCTTGATGGATGGGATAGAGAAATCATTTAGTGCCATCTTACTTTTGAGGATATCGAGAACAACAGTAGCACAATCTTCTTTGTCGGTTTCCACAACCCCTGTGAAAAGAAGTGCTTTCCTTCGCTGCCTGGTCTCCATGGAGTCCACTATCTTGGAGCACTCACTTATCTGCCTTCGGAGGATCCCCAGCATGTTAAATATAAGCTCCCTGAAACACCGGAACTCTTCAGCAACCTTTGCCACTGTTTCCTTAGCTTGACCGCCAACCTGGATTTGTGCTTCAAGCTCAGCCATCCTCCTTGAGAAACATTCTTCTAATGTTCTTTGAGCGGATTCAATATCAGCTAATTGAGACATTGTGTGCTTCTTAGAGATGTGCAGTGAAATAACAAAATATATAGATGTGTTGATGAACAGCTGGCAGGTGGTGAATTTACTATGGATTATAAAATATCACATAGATGCTCTTGCAAATGTGAGTACTGGATACTTGTCGAACTTTACACTTAATAATGATAAAACTATATGTATATTTACAGTATTTCTATTTAAAAAGAATTTAAATATCTGAGACTTGTGTTCACTTTTTCACACCTACCGCCGAAAAAAAAGTTTTTTTTTTTTTTTTTTTTTTTATCTACTTTATATTATTTTTTTGTTAAATATTTTTTCTAAATAGAAAAAGCTTCAATCTTTTATAGATCGTATACATCTACTTGACGTGCGTGGACCTGTACATTTTATAATTATCAATAAATCAATATTTTACCATTTTAGGAATATTTTTGTGTCTGCTCGAGCTGGCACCACTTAGCATGTAGTTTTTGTGTCATAGAGACTTTTTAGCGCACAGCATAAGTAGTTTTTAGTATGTTATTGCAAGCAAAGATGGCATTCTATGATGTTCCTCGACGTTGTAATTCGTAAAAATAGAAAACCAACAATTCAAATGAAACTTCTTACAGTCCACAAGACGAGTGCATTAATTTTATTTGTGACTTATTGGATACATTAAATTTGGTCAGTAGTTAATTATAAAAAAGGAATGTTGGTCCTTTTGAACTGTTTTCTAATTAGAATTTTTGAAGTGAAACTTCTTTATCGGGGTTGGAAAAAAATTTAGTGTAACATTTTTTCGTTACGCGTCACATTTTTCCGTTACGCGCTCAGACAGAGTTACGCGTTCTGAGGTTACGCGCCATCTTTTTTCTACAGATTCATGACGTGGATACTAGTCTTTTAGTCAGATACATTTTGAAAATATGTCTTTCTATTTTGTATTGAAAACTGGTTCCTGCTCTACTACGCTCGAGTTATAACACGTACATGCTGCAAATTATACTGCAAATATCAATAGCTCAGATAAGTTATGGCCTAAGTACATCTGGATACCTAAATACTAAAACTAATTGTAGAATTTGTATTTATGTCTATGATAATAAAAGCCTTTTATTAAACTTTATCTAATTTAACTTTATTTAACCAATTTCTGTAAAGTTGCATATAGTAAATTATTTTTTTGAAAAATAACGTCATAAAGAAGTTTCACTTCTTACGGGTGTACGCTAGTACACGCACACATTTTTTATTTTTCTTTGAGTCTAAGCAATTACTTTTGTATACATCGTTCATACTAAAATACCGATATGCTCGGGATGTAAAGCATGTTTGAATGATTGACTAATGTTCAACGAGTGAACCCTTCTCAAATACGAAGGACTCTATCACGTTGTACAAAAAAATCCGTATATAAATATTAACGTATAGTAACCACCGAAAATATATCAAACTAAAGCCTTAGTTGTATCCACGGATAGTCTATTCGTTTTAAATTGGTCCAATAAAAAAACAGAAAGACTCTTTGAATCTCTCATAAGACAACATACAATTTGGTAATAATGTTGAATTATGTGACAAAACCTGATTAATGATTAATTTAACTAAAAGGCAACTTGTCAGATATATATTATATATATATATATATATATATATATATATATATATATATATGTATAGGAGTGATCCTGGAGGAGATGGTCCTGGAGTTAGACGAGGGCCTGGTAATAATGTTGAATTATGTGACAAAACCTGATTAATGATTAATTTAACTAAAAGGCAACTTGTCAGATATATTATTAAAAAAAGTGCATTACTGAGGCACAAATATATATATATACACAGGCAACTTGTCAGATTATCTTTATTTGTAATTATCTGACAAGTTGTCTGTGTATATATATTTATATATGTATATATATATATATATATATATATATATATATATATATATATATATATAAAAAAAAAGAACTTGCTTCAATAGGCCCTCGTCTAACTCCAGGACTAAGAAATTTAAGTCTTTATTATGATGAGAATGTTTAAAAATTTTTACCTTGTCTCTCAAGCTTTTCATCATTTCGCCAGACAAAAGAAAACCTTAATTATTATTTGTTGCGAAGAGGCATATATTCATTAGCGGCGGTCATCTGAATAACCTTTCTTTTAAACAAAAAGGGTTTTAATATGGCTTATTATGGCTTATATCTATGAATTTTACATAGGCTTTTAAGTAAAAATTTGGAACTATGAAATTTACCAACACATTTTTGTAATGGAATATGTCGATATAGGATATAGTAGTATGATATAGGATTATAGATAGAACGTACAACTTGCAAATTACATACATAAGTTACATATAAAAGACTTAAACAGTCTTAAACATATAAAAGACTTAAACAGTCTTTTATATGTAACTTATGTATGACGGATGGAATATGAAAGGTTATTATTAGATATGTTACATATTAGCTATAAAACTTTTTAATTTTATTATTTTTACTATGCAACTCCTTTTATTGACCATTTTTTTTATAAATAGTTGTTTTTGTGATTTTTTCTCTTTCGATGCAGAATGTAGCATAACACAGGCCTTTGTGGTTCTCTCATGCTACCTAACCATTGAATTTTATTATTAAGGCTTGTATAATAATAAAGGAAAAGAAAGAAGTTCCCTCACCATACTTACTAAATGTACTAATATATTAGTATAGTATATTAGTTGAAACTTTAACAATTAAATTTCCTTGTTCATTTCAGAAATATTTAGGCTTTTCTAGCTTTTCATGAATATTTATATTATAGTTGGCGAAGTTTGTTCCACTTTCAAGCAAAAGTCCCTGAACGGAATTGGATAAAATTTGCCACAGAGATAGATTATTAGAATTAAAACATAGGAAATGTTTTATTCTAGATAATTCATTCAAAAAGTCTATAATAAAAATAAATGTTGCCAAGTTTATTTGAAGTTGAATAGCCGATTTGACGTGGCATTTGGATTTGAGTTGCCTGGCTGTGGCAGTGCACCTTTCAGAAAAATGCCATGTGCGAATGTGGTTGTTACAGTGATATAGGTTTTGAAAACACCACAAAGAACTGTTATGCTGGCACAATAATATGTTCTCCGAAGACCTTCGTCAAATTGTCATTATATTATAATGGGACTGATTTCATATTCAACACGAATATATAGACATGGATAAATACATTTATACTGTATTTTCTTTTACTGAAAGCATACCAGACCAATATTCAGACGAATAAAGCTTACCTTTGTTGCAGTCGCTTAAGGGTTCAATCATATTTAAGCGAATGAAGACCAAGCCGATTTTAGTCTAGCCCTAGCTCGAACGTTAATTGATTTACGTGAACGCATCACGATGGGGTTCTGTCGGCCGCTTGTAAGTGGATTATGTTATTATTCACACATGACATCGTCGGTGTGGACACGTCCTTTACTTAACCATAGACTCGACTCGACTCGATACAAATTGTTCGAAAACTCAATTATATGCCATAATTCACAGCTATAATTAACTTATTAGGGCTATGGTTCCTAGGACTTACCTAGAAATTCATGGGTCTAAATAACTCTATCTGGCACTTAATAGTCTATTAGTTTTTGCCTGTGACTGTAGTATTGTTGTAGTATTTTCTTTCGGGCTTGGGTCACGTTATTAAATACACCAGGTATCAAGTTGCAATTTATTTATAAGTCGTTAGACCAAGTTGTTATTCCGGACAAATTAATATAATATGAACTTCTTTCTGAATGAAGGGTATCTTATGTCCTTTTTGGGTATCCTTGACAAAATTTGCATGCAAAATTTCATAGTGATCGAATGAGTTCAGACACGAAACCACAACACACAAATAAACAAACTTATTTTCGCATATATAGTATTAAACAGGATTGTTGATGTCTTGTCAATAGTATCGGTAGAACGTTATTTAGGTGATATTTATGTCTAACAGTGGTACCTATCTCGCCTAGTAACTGGACAAATGTGACTATATGAGTAATTCATGTAAGAACCTGAGATATAACAGGCATTGTCTATTAGCTTCGTAAAAAAATACCGCTTTTGATTTCGGTGGGGTTTCTTCGGAGTCTCTTCTTGTCAGTAAGTACGTAAGATCTGAAGATAAGGCTGCTTAAAATCAGACAGATTTAATTACAAGCATCTGTTTTATTATACATAGAATTAATTAACCTCAGTTTGAAGAGGTTAAATTATATTTATCATGTCCAAATTTCATTATGAAAATGAAAAATCATTGAATCAATTTGTGATTGGCTCAAATAATGCTATTTGTCTTGTTATACATACATACATATCATCATACCGAGTCACTCACGGGGTACGCATTGAAGGTAGAGTGCCAGCTCTCTCTAGACTCACAAAACTCTTTCGCTTCATCCACAATCATTATCTTTTCATTCATGCTCGACAGTTTTGAGTACTATTTATGTTCCCATCCATGAGTGTCCAATCGATTTGATCTATGTAGTTAGAACGTGGTCTTACTCTAACTCATCTTCCAACACTTTCGGATTGAATATCTGTTTTGTCAATCTTTCTTCACTCTTCCTTTCTATATGGCCAAATTAGCCCTAAAGGCCCTTTTTAACCATAAAGATGGCAAATGCGCATGATCCTCTGATAGTAAACGGTTTCCGTTGCCTATGGAAGCTTGCAACCTCAGAGGTATCACTCGCGCACTGCCAACCCTACAGGAATCTTTTCTCATCATTTTCGCATTCGATCTAATATCGTTACGCCACACCTTTTCGGTGGCTAGGCATCTCAGCTGCATTGGTGAGTATTCAATGCTGCCTCTGACATACCCAGTTCATTCTTTTTTATGCTCCCAAGGTATGAAACTTCATTCACTTGCTCTAGAATTTTCTAAATACCTCTTTCGTTTTACCCAACCTCATCAGTCTCTTCATACATGCTTCTCGGTGTCAAGTACTCTTGATATTCCCGGTCCTGAGCTTTTCTTTTTCCACACATGTTTGCATTGTATATCAGATTCTTCACACTTTCACTTTACACTTTTCTGTTTATCAAATATAAAGACCGCCAGCGAAAAACCCGCGATCTCAACATTTCGCAGCCGCTAACCACTAGATCAGGCGGTCAATCAGGCGATCAATGAGTTTACAAAATGTAATCTCTTTAGTGAGCGTGAACATATATTTTATCTCTAGCTTTTAAAAGTAAGCTAAGATCGTCAACTCTTTATTACATCTATATCCAGCGGGGCACCATTATTACCCACTTTGGAAAACACTAACCTTGCAAGGTCGTATTGCATCCATTATTATGCGTAAATTTTACGTTCTGTAAATGTATAGTGCCGTGGTGGTCGAGTGGTTTCAGTAGTCACCTACAAAATAAACTTCAAACCTTGGTCTGTACCAATGAGTTTCCTAAACTCAGTTTCAGTGATTCATGATATCACAAGCTTTATCGTAGATGAAAACACCGTGAAGAAACCTGGGATTTGTTTACAATACAACTGTACCAGAGAGTCGGGCCTCATGTCGCCTTTCGTCATGAAACGTTGGTACTTTGGTACTAGAATATAATAATAACCCTCACGCCTTTCCACAAGGATCCTCGAAGGGGGAGGCAGCGGTATGTAGGTATTATCTGCACCACCCACTTTCCCCCAGAGAAATATTTTAGGTGCCAAAATGGCGAGTCCACCGCCGTTACTCATGCACGCCTACATGCGATACATAGGTACATAGATACATACTTTCAATACAAATAAATGTTTCCACATTAAATTTACACGTAAACATCGATCAATACAAACAAATTATACAATTAATGATAATACTATACAAGAAGTTACCTCAATCCGTGATCTGGGGATCAACATTGACAGCCAGTTACGCTTTAATGAACATATTAACATTTCTCTTGCTAGCGCATTTCGAGCTCTTGGATTCGTACTACGAATGTCAAGAGAATTTAGGAAACCGTCAACCATCATCCTACTATACAACAGCTATGTACGTAGTCGATTAGAGTACTGTAGCACGGCTTGGAACCCCACCTACCGAGTCTATATTAACAAAATTGAAGGGATTCAAAAGAGACTGGTTCGTCAACTGGCCTTTCGATTCAATTTGCGACGTTCTATCAACTCCTACAGTAGTAAACTAAATTATTTTAATCTTACTTCCTTTGAATCGCGTCGTAAGGTTGGCGACCTATCATTTTTACACAAATTGCTTAATAATGACATTGACTCTTCGAACTTACTGTGTAAAATATCAATAAAAGTACCACATGGAATGCCACGACACCCTTGCGCCCTGCTCGCAATCCCCAAATGTAGAACCAACCTCGGCAACGACTCTCCGATTGTTAGAATGGCTAACGAATACAATGCCATTTCCATAAACTCTGAAGACATAGATATTTTTAATAATAATTTAAGGACTTTTAAAAAACATATTTACACAAATGTACATAAGCTAACCCTAACCCTAAACTAAGCAACACCTTACGCAATATTTTATTTGTTATGTTATGTTAACGAAACGCATGTTGTGATTTCCTATAATTAAGGAAGCAATATTGATGTCACCATCTAAATCGTTATGTTGCATGTAATTTTGTATTCCTTGTTGGAAATCCAAGTTCATAAATAAATAAATAAATAAATAGGTACGCCTTTGAATTTCTTCTCAAACGTATGTAGATTTCCTCTCGATGTTTTTCTTCACCAAAAAGCTCGTGGTTTGACTAATCGCTGTACTTAAGCTCAAAAAACTCATTGGTACAGGCGGGATTCGAACTTGCTACCGTTGTGCTGGAGGCAAATACTAGAACCACTGGGCCACCACAGCTCCGATGAAAATAGTGTGTTATTACACTACTATCCTTTCCTTTCCCTTCCTATCCCTTCCTTTGAGCCTTTGTTTTAGATGTGACGATATAAAAATAACAATAAAATGTAAATGTATGTTATACACTTGTTGTATCTTTAACATATAACGAGTACTTCCGAAAGCATTAATAAATAAGCAGCATATTCTGTGGCAGTACATTGAATATACTTTCTGCAAAGTTAAAGGAACATACAAGGCTTCTTGAGTACCAATCCATTGTTCTGAGCTACCGCCACATTATAGATCGGTACGAAGTTACCGTATGAATTGAAGAACTCTTCCAATTTGCATCTGACATCGAATTCAAAGTAGCTATGTTAATTCATCATTCGGATTCAATTAACAACGTGGGTATTCATCAAACTAAGGTAAATTAATGCTTCATAATTGTTGTTATTGAACACCATCAACGGAAGTGGCTGAAAACGAACACCTCTCCATGATAGCTATATTGACACTTACTATATTCTATGGAGGCATACATACTTTGATATTCAATGACAAACATAAATCAATACTGCAAAAGGAGACAGATATATTTTTCTAATACACTAAGATACATGTGTTAGAGAATGTCAGAAGGATAAGCCTTGTAGTGTTATGGGAATCATATGTATTCATATATGATGTGAAAACAACACACTCTTTTCACCGGAGTTATATTGGGGTCCGCCATTTCCCAAGCACGACTACTACGTCTCTGAATTTTTTCTTAAACCTAAGCAGAGTTCTTCTAGATATTTTCCTGTACGGTAAAGCTCGTGGTGTGATTAATAAACCTACTTCAGTTCAGAAACGTTTATTGGTTCCGTAAAAATTCCATCAAAGCAATGCAAGATCTTCCAGCTTGTAGAGCGACAGTTCGCTCAGTTTCACAGATATCTTTTACGTCAACACATAATTCGTAAACAGTCGGTTTATATGAAAATTGTGAGTTCCATTACGATTTGATATTAATCTTGTTATATTATTACAGATGTGACTACCCCCTCCCTTACATGAGTTACTTCATCCCTTGAGTGCTGACATGTAAGCTGATATATTGCGTTATATTAAGTAATTTTGTGATTAATATGAAGCACTACTGCTAAATTTTAGTCTTCATAATTAATTGTAAATTACTGGCGCATGTATTAATACAGGGTTCTTCCTGTCAAAGCAACGTACAAGACTGTGTAATTAGTTACTCCGGCGTACTCCGACGCAAGATTATTTTTAATTATTGCTGTAGCCTAGCTGTATCCAAGGCGGACAAATGGTGGGCAATTTGTTGTGTACATTAAACGTTATGTGTAGGCGAAACTAAGCTTTCACCCAGGCAAGTTGTTTTAAAACCATTACTAGTTAAATTAACTGCTAAAATATTGCTTACGTTCATGTGTTCAAAAGCAATTTTCTGTGCAAAACTCTGTTATCGTTATAAATAAAATTACTT